>JARQZK010003025.1:0-57500 GCA_030704885.1 Cynegetis impunctata | reverse complement strand
CAAAGAACATTCACTTTCAGTAAGACACTCAGATATCTCCAACGCCCTTTCCCAACATTACACCCAAACAGGCCACATTATCGATTTCCCCAATACAAGAACTATTGCTCCCGTCCGATCTTTCAAATCCCGAATTTTCCGTGAAGCTGTAGAAATAGAAAAACGTTCAAATTGTTTGAACACCAGAGATGACAGTCACAGACTCCCATCAGCATGGAAACCACTTCTCAGTAGTCGCCATGTAACGCCCAATCAGAGTGCATCCCGCACTGATGAGCGTGAGTACCCGCCTTCCACCCTTATAAATACGGCCACGCGACGATCGGCCCGTCAGTTGACTCTGAAGAGTAGGCAGGTTGAGACTTCAGAGTTGACAGGAAGCAGTACGGTTAGAAGAGTAGGCAGGTTGAGACCACTTATTCCCTTTCTAATTCTCATGAAGATGGCTTCGCAAAAGGAGCCGAAACGTGAGATTTTTCAAATCTTTCACGCGGTTCATTCCGTGAACCAAGTTTTTCAAATACTTCCGACCGCGGAAATCTTTCTGAACATATATATATATATATATATATATATATATATATATATATTATATAATATATATATATATATATATAATATATATATATATATATATATATATACATATATATATATAATATATATATATATATATATATTATATATATTATATATATATATATATAGTATATATTATTATATAATATATTATATATTATATAATTATATATATATATATATATATATATATATATATATATAATATATATATATATATATGTATATATATATATATATATATATATAATATATATATATATATATATATATATATATATATATAGCAGCATCAAGCAGTATCCTTTTCTTCGGAAGACAATCACACATTTGTGGTACATTGTGGTACGAACTCTCCGGTTTGGGAGATTTGGTCAAACTCCACAGAAGCGATTAATACTATCGGGCTAGACCGATAATTTTGATTGTTTTATATACTATTCCTCCGCGAAAAATTTCTTCTTTGTAGTTTGTAGTTTATTTCCACGGTCCAGGATCTCGCGAATGGCATTAATCGCCTCTGTGGTCAGAGTTTGACAAAATCTCCCAAACCGGAGAGTTCACACAATGTACTACAAATGTGTGATTGTCTTTCGAAGCAAGGAAGTCGTCTTGTTGTTGTTCCATTTCCAGGTTTTCCATCGCATACTTGGCTACGCCATTCTGATGAGGGCCAAAAAGTCCGAAACACGTGTCAACGGCTGCTTCGACATATGCGGACTGGACCGATAATTTAACCTGTTTTATATACTATTTCCCCGCGACTAATTTCTCCTTCATATATATATATATATATATATATATATATATATATATATATATATATAACTTTGATGGGGGTAGTTCAATATGTTAATTTTTTTTTGAATAATAGTGTCCTTGAGTGAAAACAAAAATGTCTCGGTTTACTGTATAAACTTTTTTAATCAAATCGTAGGTACCTTAATGATTTCCTCTATATCAATATTATAAATTCAAAAATAATCCCTTCATACATTATTCATTTTCATTCGAATAGATTGATGATTGAATTATTTCTTTTTTTTTTATCAATGTTTTTCGGAATACATACATGTTTATATTTCTTCAAATAATCAACATAAGAACTGTTGATTCCTTTCAGTTTCCTTCAAAATTCAGTCAAAATATATCAATTTATGTGATTTTCACTTCAAAATGTCAATATTATTCTTGAATTGTCAAATCTATTTATCAGTCATTATTGCAATCATCCAAATATCATCATCCTTTCTATTATATTCATTTGATACCATATCAATAATATATATATATATATATATATATATATATATATATATATATATATATATATATATATATATATATATATATATATATAATATATATACTGTTCAGAAAGATTTCCGCGGTCGGAAGTATTTGAAAAACTTGTTTCAAATTCCTCCTAATTCGATTCGTGGAGTAGGCAGAGTGAGGCCACGTATCTGAATTATTTCCCTTCTAATTCTCCTGAAGATGGCTTCGCAAAAGGAGCCATATAGGTATATATATATATATATATATATATATATATATATATATATATATATATATATATATATATATATATATATTTTGGATTGACTGGGCCGATACTTGGTGTAAATTAATAAACATATTGAAACAATGGTTAAAAATAACAATTTACACATTTATTACAAAAAATAACGCATGACGCACGTTTCGGTGGAACTTCACCTTCTTCAGATGCTAATGACAAACTAACTATGATTCTCTGTTATATCGAAAACAAGAAATGACAAATTATGTAGAAGGAGTAAATACATAAGATGGTTACAAATAATTATTAGAAAAGGAAAAACCAATTCTGAACTGCTAGTCAGGTAGTTCGGTAATTTTGAAAAGATTAAGAAGGGGGTTTGAAGTATGATCGATTTGGCTATTCAGTAGGAGACCGGAATGCTTGTATTTATTTATCTGTAATGATTCTAAAGAATTAAGTTTAATTCCCTTACTTTCAGTATTTAATATTTCAAAATCGAAATTGAATGTGTGATTTTCTTGGATTAAATGGTTTGCATAATGTGAATTCGACTTCTGATTAACAAAGCTGCGTTTGTGTTCTGAAATTCTAGTTTGAAAACTTCTGAAAGTTCTACCAATGTAAAACTTATCACAATCGCCACAATTAATTTTATAAACTACTGATTTATTATCTTTATGAGCTTTGGATTTATTATTTTTTATATGATTTCCTAAATTATTACCGGTGCGATAAGCAATGTTAATGTTGTGCTCAGATAAGAGAGATTTAAGTTTTTTACTTGAATTTCCGATGAAAGTGAGGCTGTTATATTTGATATTATTTTTAGTAAGGGGGTGCACCTGGTTAATGGCATTTGTGAAAAACTTTTTATCCATCATATTGTCTATAATATTGGGATCATAATTATTATTTACGGCAATTAGTTTAATTATATTTTTCTCGATGTTAAGATTGGCGTTTGTAAGTGGAATATTTACTTAACGATGTACCATACTATTGAAAGCTGCCATTTTGTGTTGGAATGGATGTAGGGAGGTACTATGTATGACGCTATCAGTGTGCGATGGTTTGCGAAAAATTGAAAAATTATGTTTGTTATCTACTTTTGTTATTTTCAGTCCTGGGATGTAGTTAATCTTTTTCCAAGTATACCACCCAAGGTTCCTTTAACCCTAATAGAAAAGTTACTTAATAGCAATCTTGTTAATCCTTTCATAAAATCAGATATATTGTCGCTTTTGGAATTATGCCTGGAACAGAATTATTTTAGTTTCAATGATAAGATTTACAGCAGTATTTAAGGCTTAATTATGGGAAACCCTCTGAGCTCCTTGTTGGCTGAAGTATTCATGGATAATTTGGAACAGTCAATTCATAATCATCCTGTTAGCGATAATTCGTTTATTGGTTCAGATATGTGGATGATATTATTAGTTGTTCCACTGGTACTCTTAGACAACTAGATTGCTTTCAAACATTCATTAACACTTTACAACCTAATATAAAATTCACTTTAGAGATGGAAAAAGATAACTCAATTAACTATTTGGATTTGAAAATAACAAAAGTAGATAACAAACATAATTTTTCAATTTTTCGCAAACCATCGCACACTGATAGCGTCATACATAGTACTTCCCTACATCCATTCCAACACAAAATGTCAGCTTTCAATAGTATGGTACATCGTTTAGTAAATATTTTACTTTCAAACGCCGATTTTAACATCGAGAAAAATATAATTAAACAAATTACCGTAAATAATAATTATGATCCCAATATTATAGACAATATGATAGAAAAAAAGTTTTTCAGAAATGCGATTAACCAGGTGTACCCCCTTACTAAAAATAATATCAAATATAACAGCCTCACTTTCATCATAAATTCAAGTAAAAACTTAAATCTCTCTTATCTAAGCACAACATTAACATTGCTTATCGCACCGGTAATAATTAAGGAAATCATATAAAAAATAATTAATCCAAAGTTCATAAAGATAATAAATCAGGAGTTTATAAAATTAATTGTGGCGATTGTGATAAGTTTTACATTGGTAGAACTTTCAGGAGTTTTCAAACTAGAATTTCAGAACACAAACGCAGCTTTGTTAATCAGAAGTCGAATTCACATTATGCAAACCATTTAATCCAAGAAAATCACACATTCAATTTCGATTTTAAAATATTAAATACTGAAAGTAAGGGAATTAAACTTAATTTTTTAGAATCATTACAGATAAATAAATACAAGCATTCCGGTCTCCTATTGAATAGCCAAATCGATCATACTTCAAGCCCCCTTCTTAATCTCCTCAAAATTACCGAACTACCTGACTAGCAGTTCAGAATTGGTTTTTCCTTTTCTAATAATTATTTGTAACCATCTTTGTATTTACCCCTTCTACATAATTTATCTTTTCACGCCTCATATATAATTTGAAACACCTGGAGTCCTGCCGACCGACATTTATTCAGCAGAAAGTTCTACCATTGCTGTGTATCTATATTTTACATTTTCTCTTGTTTGTTCGGCATAGGTTATTGAATCTGAATAAACTTACTAGTTTTCACGAGTATAATAGGCGGAATAAGGACACATTATGTATTCCCACGCATGCTACCTCTAAGTTTGAGTTATCGCCTAGTTATGTAGGAATCAAACTTTACAATAGTCTCCCCCAAGGGATTAGGTCTTTAGATTTATTATGTTTCAAGAAGGAAATTAAGAAGATTCTGTTGAAACACTGCTTTTACAGCTTAAAAGTATAGTTTTCAGTTGAATTCTGTTAGTCTTTCTCCTAATAAGTTAATTTGTTACTTGTTAGGTTAATATGTATATTTAGTATGTGACGTGTCCTATACATTTATGTAATGTCTGAAAGGATGAATATATATTATTATTATTATTATTTCTTGTTTTCGATATAACAGAGAATCATAGTTAGTTTGCCATTAGCATCTGAAGAAGGTGAAGTTCCACCGAAACGTGCGTCATGCTTTATTATTTGTAATAAATGTGTAAATTGTTATTTTTAACCATTGTTTCAATATATATATATATATATATATATATATATATATATATATATATATATATATAATATATATATATATATATATATATATATATATATATATATATATATATATATATATATATATATATAATTTTTTTTAACTTTTTCATAATTATTAGCAATAACAGGCTAGGTGAATCTCAAAAAACGATTTTATTAAAAAGTTGACGTTTCACCACGATATTCGTGGCTTTTTCAAAACTTTTGAAATATTCAAAAAGTTGAAAATAGTTCACGGGCAACAACAATTCAAATAAATAATACATTTATATATATATATATATATATATATATATATATATATATATATATATAGGTATATATATATATATATATATATATATATATATATATATATATATATATATATATATATATATATATATATATATATATATATACATAAGGAAGATCGAACAGGTTATTTGGTAGAAAGTATATACGGAAACTGTATCAATAGTTGAAAAATTACTGAACTCCGAACAACAAAACGTGGATTGCCTCTAGGATAATATACTTTCAAAAAAATGAATCTTTCATGAGAGAAATTGAAAAATTGATTATAAAGAAATCAAAAGTTTTGTAATTCGAATATTATTACCTGAATCTAGATCACTTGAGAACATAAGTAAATTAGATTGTTGTATTTTGACTTTTCGAATTATAAAATTCAAGGCTGAATTGACTGATCAGATCAATAAAAAAATATCTATATATCTCAAATCAATTGAAAATAATATGTGATATTTAAATCTTATCAAAACTGAATCGTCTTTGCTTATATTTACTTGTTACGTAAAAACAAACGAACTATCACGAAACGAGTCACATTCTGATGGTTCAATAAAAATCAAGTTATCAAAGTGTAAAACTCGAGTAATAACCGTACCTTCTAAAAATATAATCTTATGGCCCATCAGCGGGATTAAAATTTGGAAGTATCCATAAATAAGCCCAATTGTGAATGAGAAAATCACAGAATTATTTTATCTCGAGTGCAGCTATAAAACTTTTACTTTTACAAAGGAAGACATAAATGTGACCAATAAAAAAGCCATTTGCGGCTTATAATCCAATAATGTAGTTGCGATTCAATCTGATTTTTATATTCACTAGGCAAATGAAACCTTTTTCAGATAAAGTATACATATACATGGTAAATGTTTTAAAATAAATTTCAGAATACAAATTAGTAAAATTTATCATTAGTACATATATTGATACTCATCAAATACTATTTCATTCAAAAGAAGATTTTCTAATTAGATTATTAATTGTGAAAGATATGACAAAAATTGAAAAAAAGTTTATTTTTTGCTATTCACAAAAAGAAGACCCATTACCAAATACTGTGAAATTAATTATTTCAAACTTCAGAAACTTTTGTTCTGTGAAAGCAAAAATTCAAAATAAAATCAATTCAATTTGAGAAATAACAGAATATTAATAAGTTATTCATTTCAACAGATATTAAAAATTTGCTTCCTTGAACTTCATGACACTTTTTATACAGTAGCATTAAATTCTCGTATTTAAATTATCACATACATTTGTAATTCGCTGATACATAATTTCTGTGTTCAGCAAGAGGTAAATTATCCAGATATATAGTAGTACAATTCTATAATATGCTTAAATGTTCTGCAATTCAGAAATTGTTGAGTAATTTTTACCTTGTCGTTTAAATGTTTTTCTTATAAGTAGTGAAAGTTGTGGCGATTAATTATGCCTGTTTTGGTAAATTTTGTCCTCATCTTCCCAAATTATACAATCCAAAAATAATTAATTTTCATGATATGACGACTAAATGAATTTTGAATTGATGAGGCCTTTGAACTCTTAGGGCTTCCCAAAAGTTCAGTTTGAATCTTTGACTCTCCCTATGTAAAATATAAAAATCTATAGTGATTGAATGATTCTCCTCAAATAAATAATTGGAATAATTGACGACTACTGAAAGACTGGTTTAGATATTTTTATCAATGTTATGTATATCTCATATGTTATATTCATTTTATTTTTCACTTGTATATTATTTGTTGATTTCACCTTAGATACGGTTGCTATAAATACACCCATTATGCCCTAGGACGTTATGAGCAGGCGTTATGAATCATAACGTTCGCTCATTGTACGAGGATAACTGAAGCAACTTCATTTGATTAAATACTTCATAATCCTTGTCGTATACCTACGACTCTGGATTTCTACGGCAATGAATTATTCGCAGCTTTGGCTCCATTTTCTATGATATTCTTGAGTAAATTCATTTTCATTTCCATTATTTCTATAAGACTACACAAAGAAAGCAGCCATGGCATTCACTAAATATGATGACAAAAATTTTCACAAACGTCAAAATATCAACAAATGACATGCCTACTGTGAAGATGAAAATGGAAAGTATAGGACCAATGAACCGATTTTAAAATCGATTCTTCATTATAATAATAGTTATTTGTATACCTAGGCCGCGAAATACCTTTTTAGCGTACCGAAAGAGAAATTATCGCCGAGGCCGCTTGCGGCCGAGGCAGGATAATAATCTTGAGGTAGCTAAAAAGTTTCGCGGCCATGGCATACACACTATTTTTCGTGCAATCGACAAAATTATTAAACGAGACAATTGCAAATAAAAATATTAGTGCTTTAAAATCAACAGTAATTAGCAAGTCACAGCGTTGCTATGGAAAGACCATGTTCGAATATATACCAAATATTTTGACAGTTCTTGACAGAACGCAAGATGCATTGAGATACAGGATGTCTCTTTTGAAATATCATAGTTGTTGTTACTTTTTGGTATAAGTGACGTTTGGTTTGGCGGCCGTTGCTATGAGTAACGGCCGCGAAATTAAATTTCGCGGACTGTGGTGCGTACGCGAAATACTCGCTTCGCGTGCGATTGCACGAAAAATAATTTTTTCGTGAAAATTAAAATCTTGTATGCACCACGTGCGTTACTAGATCCTAACGCTCATCGGGCGTTAGGATCTATATAATGCACTTGGTAGATAATAACTATTAATGCAAAACATCTCTAGACTCTATATGAAATCATAGAATTAAACTTTTGTTATATCGTGGATAACAATATTCCAAATTGGAAGTCTATATTATGTCAGTCGAAATGAATGTTGTCACAATTTCATGGGCTACCTTAAAAGGACATTTCAATTATCGACTGGTTCATTTTGTCAACTCATTTTTGATTCGACCACCGTCGAAAATTCCCTTGCAGTAAAAGACCTGCCGTTATTCCGATAGTTACAGCTGTCAATCCGATGCCCAAAACGAAAGATCAATAATTTCATTCGCTCGCGTTTCCGTGTACCAGCGGACCCAGACAGAATGACGGGAATGTGGATTTGTCGAAGGAAACGTGAGAATATGCAGGAATCTCTAACAATTAGCTCGGCAAGGAGAAACGGACGAATTAAATTTGCACTCGCAGTGAGTACTGGTAAGTGAAGTGAAGAGTTGAATACAAACGAGATTATGAGGTGAAAACCGGGCTCTGTATGCTAAGGGAAGATTGCTAATGAGGTCATTTCGAGTTTTTGGCGTTGTTGGTGGTACTGCGTCACGCTGGGAACGTCAAGTACCAGCATTCGCATCTTGTACAGTCATTGTCACTTCCACGGAAGGTTCTCGTTAGTCCAAAGCTATAAACATTGAAACTCGGCAACGAATACTCTCACGAAAATTTATTTATTATTAATGTGGACCTAACGACTTTAAGATTAAAAACTGTTTGAAAAGAAATGTATGTGAAATATTCTTGTTATCTGAATCAAATATTATAGTCCAAATCAAAGTTAACAAAATTGATTTTGATTAATAAATATATTCTATAGACCTATGTTGCATCTTGCTAAGTGTGTCCTTCAGTGACTGAAGAAATTCTTCAATATCACTGTTTACATAAGATATTTCAGGTATTCGTGCATTACTTGATAATTTGATTGAGAGAAGAACGCGAATCAGAAAATCTGTTCATGCCTTACATATTTATTGGAGTTTTCGAAATTTTTGAGTAGTTTTAGATAAAATTCGACGTAAAAAATTAAATAATTCTATCGACGATATTTGAAGTGAAACTTTTTCTTTATAGCTTCTCATCTAGAAATAAAAAGGATAGGTAATTAGTGCAATACTTTTAATCTACGATGTATTTCAAAGTTGAATATTTATTACAGAAACTTGATTCTTTAATTATATAATTAATTTTAGAAATATATGAGTATTGAGTATTGATATTAGCAACATTTCTATACTAACGATTAAAAAAACTAAGGAAATTAATGTTTTTTAACCAATTCCTATATAAAAGACCAGAAAGGCTCTCATTTGGTGAAATTCAATTATTATTTCAAAAGACAAACAATTTTCTCTCTGGAAATTGTAAGGATCAACCATTAGTTCACCATTAATATACTGCTTGTCCTTATTCAGCATTCCCTGTTATTTACGATTTCAAAAATTCTCCAGTTGAAATAACGCATTCATCAAGATTTGGATAGACATATAAGCCCAAATGTGGTTGAAATCGTACATAAAGCGTATCCAAAACAGACATTAAATTATCACGCCTCAGAGCTATATATTTCATATTTGAGACAATCAATCAATAGATAAATAACGATAATTCAAGAGTCGATCCTTAATATGATGCTTCAAAGAAGCGCCTATAAAAGAAACTTTAGAGATCACTAATAGTCTTAAATCATTTCGGTCTGAAATAAAGGCAAATTTCGCCCATAATTCATTCTCTAACTAAAATTGTTAGTATGCCAAGTCTCATATAAATCAACTTGGAGAAACATGCGGGTGAATAAAATTGTCGAACTGACCGATAGGTATTTAGGAGCCATTCACACGATAAACTAAAATTAAGCCTTGCCACTTATTCATTTAAATTTATCATATAAAATTTCACCATGAATTTTGAGGGTTTCCCACAATTTTAATATCATTAAAAGCAGTGAGAAATTGATTTGTTCAATAACACTTCTAAGTTTCCCATATATTTCTTATCTTTCCTGGTAGTCATATTTACAGAACTATTCGTTAGTATTTTGAACTCTTTTTTTTTTTGACTCTTCTTCCATCCAAAGAAAAGTTTTATCTCTATTCTTTTTTAAGTTTCGTAATATCACTCTTCTACAAATTTGAGTGTATCAATATTATGAATTTATGACCTGGTGCAAACGAATTCTCTCTAGTTTAAAATGAATTCTCACTAGTTTAGAACGAAATCATTTCTATGATATATAAGTAGCATTGGTATCAATAAAGATAATGGTATTATCTTAACAATTGGAAACGTTGTAAATAATTATACTCAATCTAGTGAAAATTCACTTCTTGAAGTATATAATCTGACGTGTACTGAATGATTCTACACTCCCACATTTTAAAAAATAGATTTTCCGTTAGATGAGTTTTTTCTATAACGTAGAAATAGTTAACAGTACAACAAGGGAGCAAGTGATACTTATCAGTCGAGGACGAAGATTTGTTAAGAACACTTGCCCCCTCACGTATTGTGTATTATATTTATTCTATACCAGTTCTAGCAAATAAAGAAACATATAATTATATAATTTGAGCAGTCAAACTGACACTGAGAAGACATTCGTTTGTTAATCAGTCAGTTCTGCCAGTGGACACTGGGATTTCAAATCTGTCACACCTACAGACACAGAGTATTCAACATACAGCGTTAGGGAGGTAAGTAATTACTTACAGCACTAGGGAGGTAAAATGTAGATATCTCGCACAAATCAGTTGCATAATGGAGTACTTTCTGTGTAGGGAGTAGGCAACTTAATTTTTCGAAATTGAGCACTACCGTGGATTTTCGATAATAGATTGAAACGTTTTTTACTTCATCAAGTATAAGTACACTATCATGAAAATCACTGAGGATTATGATACAGATGGAAAGTTTGTTAGAAACGAATTTAGTTTTTCTATTAATTGTCTAACATTTCCGTATCCATCGAATATATTCGTATATATAAACAGTTTTGCCTAATACATCCTTGCATTGCTTGATTATGAAGAAATGATTTCCTCTTGAATGTAACTAAAATAACTTTTTTTTGGATATGCAGAGTACTTGTTTCGAAAATATAAAATATAAAACGGGTCATCCATAATCGAAGGTATTAGGTACATACCTATTCCACTGTTTTTATCGAAATTTATTTCTGGAATGTGAGGTAGATATTTACGACAAAAATATTCATTCAATGTGAATTTAGGAATTAAGTATTAATTTCTGGCAAGTGGACGGGAATTCATATTTTTGCCACCATAATTATTCAACTCCATAAATTACTCGACGAAGGAGATTACCTCCGCATTTAGCAAAAATGTGAATATTTAAGACACACTTCAGTATCATTAGTTGGGACACAATGAACCAATGTATAAAAAGTCGTTCGTACAATCCATAAATATTTTATTTTCAGGATGGGAAGTACGACAGTTTCCTCTTTTCTAGTTTCCTGTACATTTCCACATTTATCAATGCCACACATTTTGCACGATAACCGGTCACACATAAATTAGTTACTTTGCTAAACATCGATCACAACTCGGTGTTATACTGGGTCAAAATAATAGAATGCTCCACATCGCCAGCTTTGAGGAAACGCCATCCATAATTCATGGCTAACCAGGATCCATGTGCGATTCCCACGGCACACTTGATTCCGTTGTCCGCTGGACCACGTTCTTCTTTTTTCTTCTTCTTTTCTCGACGGGCTTCGACGCGGCCTTTTTGCAAAATTAAATGAATTAATAATTTAGAAAGTGTGGTGTGAGAGTGTGTGTACGTATGTGTGTATGGGTTTGCTGTATAATGACATTCTGCATTTTTTGTGAGATGTTTGCCGAACTTGCTTATTCATGAAGAGAGAGCTATTGATTCTTTGAATTTTGTGAACGAGTGCGACTTTGTTTTTGATATTTTTATAGTATTATTGAATTAATTCTTGCCATTAAATTTATAAAATCATAAATCGAAGGAAAATTCTGAATAACTAGGGTAGTTTATATATTACATTATGAATTATATTCTCGAAAATGAAGAACATATAAATCGAAGTCTATTCAGAAAATTTGACTAACATAATGAATACTCTATTTGAAGTAATCAAGTTATAGTCCCCTACAGTTTCTAATTAACAGGTGTACATTTTTGGGCACTCTCTAATGGACAATGTGATAAAGTTATTTCAAGAACATATGATACATTTGTGACAGCATATCCTCGAAAACAGAAACACATGAATTTTAATTTGACTATTTAGACAACTTGCCCTTGGCTGATCTTCGAAACCTTTTTTATCAACATTGTGAGGGCACCTCCGAATAATGCCCATTTAGTCAATAATTATCTGGAAAACTCATTTTATGATCAATGGATAGCCAACAATGGACCAGATTTTTGGCCACCTCGCTCCCCAGTCCTATCAGTAGGTACTCGATTTTTAATTATGGAGAACAGTGAAGAAGAACGTGTATTAAATCGCAGTGACCACCATGGAATACTGCATGAGGCAAGTAAGTTCAACATTTGACCTGAACCACCAGTTAATAAGAAGAGCCACACCCATGTAAAATTGGAGCTTATATGCCCAAAAAGTCTAGAAGTTCAAACACACCAATTCGAACATTCACTTAAATAATTTTTTTAACATTTCCATTTCCAGTTTACGATATCAATATTTTCATCGTTAATAACTGGTTTATTTCTGTACATTTTTTCCTTTTCGGGTTCAAAGTCTTCAAATTTTCTATAATTCGTCTTATAGTATTTGGTGATTGTTTCTGTTTTTGAGGATATCGTGTCACAAATCACATTTTCTTGAGATAACTTTATCACATTGTCCATAAATAATAAATAAGTTTAAATAAATTTCGATTGAATAATATAACCAGGGTTCCAATTTGAAATGTCAAATACGATCGAGGCTATCCTAGATCTAATTGTTAGATGATGCAAAATCGCCATATAAAAATATCGGACTGGCAATATTTCGAAAACTAAAAATTTTAGTTGAAGATAACCTTATACAAAATCACCTTAATTCCTGTTGCATAATAATTCGAAAATGTAATAATATATATATATATATATATATATATATATATATATATATATATATATATATATATATATATATATATATATATATATATATATATATAAGTAAGAATTATTCGTGTTAAACGGAAAACACGCCCGTGGTTATAAAATTAAGTAAACTAGGACATTTATTTGAAACTAATCAAACAAACCTCCTAGCGGAGCTGGTTATAAGAGTTCACGAAGCATCGAAATATCAACAAACTACCCTAGACGGTAATTGTTCGAAATGTTAATTTGATTATCACAACCGATGGAAATTGATAGACAGACTGTTTCGCCCTTATCGGGGCTCATCAGTATCATCCATCCGCCGGGAGTGATAACCAAACCAACATTTCAAACGGTCATACATATTTCTTCTAGCAACTCCATGACATATAAATATGACACAGCGCCACCAGTCGGAAACAATTGAACCACGTCTTTCAGAACAGAAGAAAACATTTCGGCCACGAGAACAATTACGCCCGGAACACCCGAAGGTGGCTACCATATTCGCTAAGCAAGAGTAAAGCTGACACATCAATTCGATGTGATTCAACATTACACACCGCAGGCAGCAATCGCCCCGAATTTTATCGCAATGGCAAATGAATATAAGTAAGAATTATTCGATAAGGGCGAAACAGTCTGTCTATCAATTTCCATCGGTTGTGATAATCAAATTAACATTTCGAACAATTACCGTCTAGGGTAGTTTGTTGATATTTCGATGCTTCGTGAACTCTTATAATCAGCTCCGCTAGGAGGTTTGTTTGATTAGTTTCAAATAAATGTCCTAGTTCACTTAATTTTATAACCACGGGCGTGTTTTCCGTTTAACACGAATAATTCTTACTTATATTCATTTGCCATTGCGATAAAATTCGGGGCGATTGCTGCCTGCGGTGTGTAATGTTGAATCACATCGAATTGATGTGTCAGCTTTACTCTTGCTTAGCGAATATGGTAGCCACCTTCGGGTGTTCCGGGCGTAATTGTTCTCGTGGCCGAAATGTTTTCTTCTGTTCTGAAAGACGTGGTTCAATTGTTTCCGACTGGTGGCGCTGTGTCATATTTATATGTCATGGAGTTGCTAGAAGAAATATGTATGACCGTTTGAAATGTTGGTTTGGTTATCACTCCCGGCGGATGGATGATACTGATGAGCCCCGATAAGGGCGAAACAGTCTGTCTATCAATTTCCATCGGTTGTGATAATCAAATTAACATTTCGAACAATTATCGTCTAGGGTAGTTTGTTGATATTTCGATGCTTCGTGAACTCTTATAACCAGCTCCGCTAGGAGGTTTGTTTGATTAGTTTCAAATAAATGTCCTAGTTCACTTAATTTTATATATATAAATATATATATATAAGTGAGAATTCTTCGTGTTATCGAGACACGTACCTTGATTATAAAATTAAGTGAAACTAGGACTTTTATTTAAAACTGATCAAACAAATCTCCTAGTGGAGATGGTTATAAGTTTATCTATCAATTTCCGTCGATTGTGATAAACAAATCAACATTTATAACAAGTACCGTCTAAAAGTAGATGTAGATATTTCGATGCATCGTGAACTCTTATAACCAGCACCGCTAGGAGGTTTGTTTGATTAGTTTCAAATAAATGTCCTAGTTTTACTCAATTAAATATATATATATATATATATATATATATATATATATATATATATATATATCTATATATATATATATATATATATATATATATATATATATATATATATATATATATAATAAATCAAAAATTATTGGCTATAACAGGAATTTATTGAAATTGTAATGAAAACATATAAATTGGACGTTCCGGAGGTCATTTCTCATTCTTCAGCAACAGGAAAAATTATTATCTTGTCTTCGATATCTCTAGGTTTAACATTAGAATCTATTCATTTATCAGAGTCATCATTTATTTGCTAATGAATATTTTGGTTCAGTTATAAATATTTCTACATCTTCAAGATGAGTTTTCTTTTTCGTGGTTTTTGAAATATTGCCATAGCTTCTGCATATTGAGTTAGAGGGTTGAAATTTGGTACATATAATTGAGTTAATGTTAATGATTATTCTGTTCGAGGTACGTTCTTTCTTTGGTTTCAACTTTTTTTTTCAACCACGATGCACTTCGCAATTTTTTTGATAATATAAGTTTTTTTTTCTTCAATTCAGTTTGCTATTCAAGCCTAATTTCTCAAAATATAATTCTATCCGTTAGGATCGCATCTCGACGCGATGCATTTCGCGCGAAAAATACGACCTTAGTGATGGAGCTCCTCTGCTCATCATTTTTCTTTATTCTCAAAGGTGCTTGGTCTTTATTCTGAGTAATGATTCCGAAAATTTGAATTAAGACTATAAAACGCTGTCATTTGAATAATAAATTCGATTCCATCAGTTCAATTGATAATTATTATTATATTGATTATCCAAGATAATTAGATAATTCTTAGTAGTTTGAAATTTTTCTTGATTTATTTTATTGTTCATATATATCCCCTTTTTATTTATTCAGTCTATTTCAATAATCATTAGAATACATTAAATATTATCATCTGATGTTTCTATGTGACGCTTTATAATGTACGGTTTTAGATTTATGGAATCCGACTCAAGGAGCTCTTCCCAAACAAGAAGGCAAACTAATTGAAGCAGTGGTAATTTGTAAAAATCGGGAACTCATCTCATCTCGATGCGAAGACCACGAATTGAACATTTACTCGGTAATGCGAGCTAATGAGAATCCTAATTAAATTGTGGCCAGTGGCGTCGAAAAAAATGTGTATTTTAAGTTTTGCCACTCAGAACAAATAATAAAATTTGAATCTAACTTCATTCGATAGCGCAATTCAATTTCATGGATACGAACAAATATGTAGATAATCAATTATTCAATTTTTTCATAATAACTGGAACATTATAGTGAGTAATATAAAGCTTTTATTATCAGATTAAAAATTGAATTAACATAAGCTAACATCAGAAATTCAAATTCAAATTAATAAATCAAATGAGAAATATCAAATCTTTCATTTAATTAAGATCACGCTGGCTTAATGAATTACTATGTTTATTATCTAAAATCACTTATCAAATATCAACATCACTATACAATTGACACATAGTATAGTAAGAATTGAATATTCATCCATAAATCATAACTTAAAACATAGACTACCCAGAAACTATTTTCAATGCCTTTTCAATCTACGATTGACCTTTTAGGCGTTTATATCATTAATAACTACACTGTCGCTACTGATCTTTTCTGAAAGACAGTTACATAAAGTAAGTTGATCTCTTAAAAAATATTACAATAAATTAAATTTTTTATATTAAGAAATTTGGAATAAGTACTTACTACCATGCCATATTTTTTTATAAAGTTAATAAACTTATTTTAATTTTTTGATGAGAAGTTATCAATCAATTTCTCTTTCAAATACCTATTTAACTTTTACTGCAGTATTGAAATCTTGAATTTTTGGCTCAAATTTTAAGACTATAACGTGATATTTGGCAAAAGAAGTACCACAGAAACTTCAGGATATTCAGTTCATGTTTGAATTCAATTCATCAATTGAAAATAAATATATACCTTGATAATTGCAAAATGTGTGCTACTGCAATATTTGACTAGCCAATATAATTCGTGAGGAGGGAAATAATATGAGTTAGGTTAGCTCAAAAAAATTTAATATCAACCGTAAATTCACTGCTGCTATCGCCCACGCCAATGATCGCAGAATATCAAGACTTGGTGGAATTTTGTGGCCACTGATTACTCTTCAATTTCGAATTAACTCTGCAGCGTGTAAATAGGACGCGATTAGCATTTTTATTTTGAATAATTAAAGGTTTGCAATCTGCGAAAAAAACATATTTGTAATTAAAAAAATTACTGTCAATTATATATAAGCATAATTTTAAGTATATTTGCAGTTATTTGCGATGAGTTTTTGATAATGAATCCAATAACCTGATGAGAGTTTAAAACCTAAAATTATGCACTTCTGTCCACGAATTGCAGGATAATTATATGGTATATTCACTGCAATATTATTCACGAAAGCCTCAATATTCCTACACAAATTTTACCATAAAAGTCATAACTAAAATCATGTTGAAGATTAAAAAATTTTCTTCCTAGAAACGCAAGAAATTCGTGAAATTTCTGTATACCTACATATAGAGAAAAAAGTCCATATTATAGTCTTTCTTCTCCTTGCATAATATGGGAAAGGATATAAATTATTCAGGTAACCATCAACCAGCAACAGATGAGGTAATCAGATTATCGAATGAATCATAAATTTTAATTTTCAGGGAATTTGGTGACAATATGATAAATTTTTCCACTTTCTAATTTTTATTTCAACATAGTGAAGTCCTCAATGTCAAGAAGTAAAATCTTTGAAATAACTTATATAATATTTCATGCACAATAGTTTGTCTTATTTATTCCGATTGTGTTAAATATCTTGATACTCCCTTTCAAAGTAAGTGAAATTGAAATATCTTTAACTTATGTAATATGTAGGTATATGTAATTCATTATATAAATATAATATCTAATGCGAATTATAATGGAGATCGACTAAGTAATAGAGACTATTTCGTGACAAAAATAGTAGCTGGATATCGTTTTACCCATTACACGGAAGACATTCCGTACTTATATTGTGCCATGTTTTGGAGACACAACTAACATTCATTAATTTTTTCTAAATATATAAGAGCGAAAAATTGTGTTATTTATACTTTTTCGCTTATAAAATGAACACTAATCAAGTAATCTCGATGTTTTAAACTAACGAATGGTAGAAAACTAAAATGCAAAGAAAATGAAAGCCGAACTGACTTGATCGGATTATTTTTGAAGGAGAAAAACCGGAAAACCCGTAAAAATCACCCTTTTCCAATATCCATAACTCCCACATTTTTGAAGTTGTAGAGCAAAATTATTGAGAGACAGTACGTCTTGATAGAAACTTTATACGTGAACAACGCAGGCGTTGTCGGATAATTAGTTTTTGTGTAGTTGCGTTACAATCATTTCATGCACGATCTTGCAGCGTGTCTGAACTTCCTACGCATGATCCTATTTTAATTGTCCAAACATATTTTGAAACTAGAATAATTGTACTATGGAATGTACCTATATTTTGATTTTGTGTTAAGATGTTGCTAAATAGGTGGGAAATTCCTGCAAACATGACTGAGAATGGTCGAGCACCTGAAAACGGTCGAGTAGTGAGGTTAAAAAAATCCATAACTCTTACAATTTTGAAGTTGTAGCTCAGACTATTCGCGAGATAGTGCGTATCTTCGCCTGGCGTCCACCCCCACAACTCGATTTTTTTCAGCGCTGCGCGACAATTTCAAAAAGGTGAAAGTTATGAGTTTTTGAAAAAACTTGGATTTTTACAGTCGTTCCGTTTTTCCTCCTTCAATAATAATTCGATAGAGTCAGTTCGGCGCTAATTTTCTTTGCATTTTAGTTCACTACAATTCGTTTCTTCAGAGCTTCCAGATTTCTCAGTGACTTTTCATTTTATGAGAGAAAATTTTAAGAACCCCAATTTTTTGCTCCCAAATATTTATAAAAAATTAATCAATGGTAGTTGCGAGTCCAAAACATAGCAGATCATAAGTACGGACTATCTTTTGTGTAATGGCATAATCGGTATCCAGCTACTATTTTTGTAACAAAACCACACTTTTTCTGCTCTATCGCTTGATATTAGTCTAGTTTCAATAAAGTAGAAATAGAAACTTTTACAGGCTCTTACACCGTTTTATTATAAAAAGGCGTTTAACTAAACTTGGTTTATGCGATGTTCAAGACGGTGCAAGCGCAAATGTCAAATTAAGCTCAGTTTATCATTAAACTTAGTTTAATAATATACTTACGGTGCAAGAGCCTATTAATCTCTGAAACTTTGCCAGGAATAAGAATTTGCATATTGCTCGGAAAATTCGGAGTAGGTATTATATAGCCATGCGAATAGTGATCATTAACACACATCTTAACCGATATTAGTTGTTTTATATAAATTTCAGTTTCAGCGAAAGTTCGTTGTTTTACAAATAACGAAAAAATCACTAATCGGTCGTGTGTGGCTCCTAAGAGCCCTTTCAGACTTGGATACTGTATCCGAGATACGCGTATCCCAGATACAGAAAGAGCATGCAGTTAAATTGTAGCTTACACACGGCATTCGGCACAGCATACCGTATCGCGATAGTAAACGCATGTATTTTCCGTATCTGGGATACGCGTATCTCGGATACAGTATCCAAGTCTGAAAGGGCTCTTAGAGCTAATACTAACGGTATAGGTACACATCGTATAAATATCTCATGATGTGCCACCCTTTCTTGGGACAGGAGAGCCCTTCAAATAGTCAATTTTCTCCATTGCATGATCTTAAACAAACCGTTATATTATATTGATACTTTATCATGGAGTTTTTGGTATCGTTAAATGGAAGCTTTAGGCATCTAGATGGAAGGAAATTGGTTCGCTTGCCCAGCAGGTCACTTGAATCGATCAGAAGGCACAGAAGCTTACTTTTATGGATAACTTCAGGAAAATGCTGTTAATTTTGTCAGGACGTAACCCACAGACTTGGAACTTGACCATATAGATATGTGGCCCACAATTCCGCAGCGAGTTATGCCAACAACCTAGAGCATGCATCATTTCGATCAAGCAGACGTTTGGAAATAGGTAATTTTCGTCGAATTTTTTCTATATACAAACCGATATTGAGAGAGAAAGAAATACTATGGGTTAGAGAAATAGTCGAGGGGTAAGTCACGTCGTCAGGAATGTCCAAAGGCATGCTACTACACTAAGGCGTGTGTAACTATGGCTTCCGGAATATTATTATTATTATTATTATTCACCTATCCTCAATTCAATTGTACATAAAAGTGTATCCTCTGATCTGGCTGAAGGAGTTAATCCCAAACTCAAGCTGCCCGCCTCCCTGACACATACTTCTGGGAGGAATGAAACACGTGTGTTTCCTTTTTTCGTAAAAAAATAAAACAGATAAAAAGATAAATAACTTCTTCTGAGAAACGTTCACTTCGTACTTAAAATGTCTTTGGATTTAACTATTCCTCTGATCAAAAATTACTGCTCTATACGCATACCTGGAAGTTTCTTCATCAGCGTTCACTCTTTGCATCTATAAGAGGACCGCACCGAATTTTTTTATGAACGTTTCAATTTGTTAGCTGCTTAGTCCTAATGCTATAACAAGTTAATATTGAATCACAGCAATAAGGTAGATCATAGATATTTCAAAATAAACAAACTTTACGTGTTAAGAAAGAGACAGAGTTTATTCACCTGCCAATTATGGTTTTCAGATTTAGCTCCGCAATTTATCAATTGATTATTGCTTCACAGTCGAAACAGATTGCCGTCGAATAGGTATCTCCTTTTCAAATTAGATGCAGACAAATTATAGCTGACTAAATTGATCCGATGAATAATTCGATACTATTGTCTCGATACATCTAAACATCAATTTTAATTCATTTATTCAAATCGATCAATGTAATTTCTAACATTTTATCAATGTAATATATACTCGACCTGTTTGGTGGTATTTAAACATCCATAAATAATGTTTCGTTTCGATCCTGTAATCTTTTTTCGTAATTTATTCGCCTCTAAATATGGCCATGCTGAAGTAGATCTAGTCGCAAATTGGATCGATATTATTTTTCTAATTTATTGACAATGTGATGTGTGGCGCCTAATTGCCCAATCGATTTCTCTTCAGTCTTTACTTTATAATTTATATGAGAATATGAAATAATAATTATCCATTTCAAAAAGAGAGAGATCTTCAGAATAAGGACAGAAAATAATGAAATAAAAAGTATTAACTAGGAAAAGTATAAAACTTATAAAATTTGCATTACTGCAGTTCGGTGATTTCCGAACTGTTATAGCCCCGTTTACACGTGCCGAGTATAAGGCCCAGTGCACCGGGCCTAGTACATTACTGGGCCGAGTAGTTGTTTTAATCAATTTTGGGGTTTAAATTGAGCGAGTTAGATGACACAGTGACTGAACGAGTAGAGAAGTGCTTTATTTGACAAAAAAAACCAATTATCAACGTTTACACTCAACTTTCCTTAGCAACTGCACTCGGTGATATGTTTAGACGCGCTGAGTGGGTGATCCAGTGATCAGCCACGTCAAAAATTGTTGTGGAGGGGGGAGGCGAGTGTCCTCACTCGGCCGAGCTAATGGGTTTTCTCTGAAACCGGCTTCCCGGCCCAGCTACTGGGTCTGGAAAAAGACGCAGCCGAACTCCTCGCGCCGAGTGAGTGTACGAGTGAGCTACTCGGCCCAATACTCGGCACGTGTAAACGAGCCTCCATAATATAGTTTGAAAATGCGGATTAACTAATTACAAGTACCAAGCTAGTTAGTCGAGTACTTAGCGTACGCTGGCTAGTATTTGGGAGGTTTCGGGTTCAAACCCCGGGGCCGACTGGTCTGCCATGAGTTTTTTCAGAGGTTTCCTCATGGTAATGTAAGTCACTGCTTGCAAACTTATAAGGCGAATGCTGGGCCAGTATTAATCCTCTTAACCCTATCCACACTTCCTATGTTCCATAAATATCCCGTCTCACCTATCCTTAATCCACTTGTACATACAAGTGCATCCTCTGATCTGGCTGAAGGAGTTAATCCCAAACTCAAGCTGCCCGCCTCCCTGACACATACTTCAGGGAGGAATGAAACACGTGTGTTTCCTTTTTTATTACAAGTATTTGGGAATTTGGAATCTGAATCTAAATCTCTCAGTTCAGTACATTATATCTACTGATTCAGATCTATTAGTCCAGCCACCAGCAGTAAAAAACTGTAAAACCGTGGAATTTTGAGAATCAAAACCGATTTTGATAAAAATTTACATTTAGCTCTAATTACCCTCTTCTTCAAAATCTATACCCTACCGAAATGTGCTTTTTATTTTTTAGGGGTGAAAACTACCCCTTATCGCAAAAAATAAAAAAATCGTAGATTTCAGCTTGTATTTCGTTAAAATAGAGTTAAAATTAATTATTTGTAGATCTATTGCTCAAACATGTTTATAATTTATCAGACAGATGCAATCCCTTTAAATCATCCTCTGATGGTAGTAATTATAAAGTAAGGTATTTATGACTTGAAATAATTGAAAATTGCATCGTGCTGAATTATTATAATTTATTTGATAACTGAGATTGAATTCTCGCACATCACTTGGTGAAACATCATAAAGAATAAAGTATAAACTTTAAAATAAAAACACTTGGCTTATGTTTCACAATATACAAAATATTTAGATACTGTATTTAGCAGTAACGAAAAGTCGACATGTTTCGAGTTATAAACTCATTATCAAGACTGACTACAGAAGAGTATTGCACCGTAATTTATAAAACAGACAAAAGCAAAGGTGATACCTGAAAATCAATTTGTTCGTTTACAAGGGGTAATTGACTATTATGGGTGGAACTTATTTCGAAAATTTCAAGAAGGTCAAGGCGTTTTCCTTTGTTACCTGAATGTAACAATTTGGTTTTGTTGAAATCCAGGAAGTGATTGAATTTAATACAATGTTCACAGAAGCCAGTGATATTTTTGTTTTGTAAAATTGACTTTTTATGTTCTTCACCACGAATATTTATATTCCTTCCTGTCTGTCCAATATAGAAAGCAGGACATTCGTCGCAAAATATTTTGTAAATACCACTGTTTTCTCCGATGTTAGATTTTTCTTTATTATTGACCAAGAATTACTTCAAGTTTCTTTTATTTGTACGAATTGTTCTAACGTTATTTTTCGATATCGATTTATTTAAATCGAATTATTATTTACCGAGAAGTTCCAATCCTCATGAGTCTTTTCCTGAGAATATAAATTATTGCAAAATAATTTCAACGATTTTTTCACAATAAGAAATGATCTCGATCGGCAACCGTCTTAGTGGTTAAATTAATAAATGAGTTATATCGGATTTGTTCGAGGTATTCAGACAAGTTTGTTACATGTTTCAATGTGTTTGAGGTAGTGTCTTTAGTAAGTCCAAACAACATTACGGTAGAGTATCTAGCAGCTTCTAAAATATCTGCAAGAGTTGAACTATTATGAAAAATCTTCGCCTCTTACGTCGGAACGTATTCCTAAAATGTCGATAAATTTTTTTTTACCTTTATTGAAGAAGGCAGATGTTGAATCACATCCATTGAAGCTGTGAGAAAGTAGTATCAAATCTGGATATTCAATTTCTAATCTTTTAGAAGAATATACCAGTGAAGCGGAATTTTGCTCTGAAATAAAAAATTTGAAAAGTTGGATTTTCGACGATTACTCTCTCATTTTTAGGCTAATATTTTCATAAAGAGCATTCGTAAGGAATTTCAAGGTCTTTGACACCACGTTAATTAAAACTCATTTTAACCTTCAATTTGAAAAAGGTTGACCTCTGGCTTAGATGAGCCACAATTAATGCGCGAATACAAACTTTGAGCCATTATATCAATTTTTATGGTACAAATATCAGAAAAACATCAAAATTTTGAGTAAGGAAAACCCTACAAGTATTATTTGAAACAATTTTTTCAAATCAAGAATAGTTTTTGGTTTATTTAAAAAAAAGGGGTTTTTTTTTTCAATGTTACGAAAAAGCAATTTTCATTTTCAATCAACATTTTTCAATAAACTAAGCATTCTAAACTTGTCAAATCACATACATCATATTAATAATACTTAAATGAAAACAATTGAAAGTGGGTCATGAATTATTTCATTCAGGAAGTTCATAACGAGGAAGTTAAATTTAAAAAAAAGTGACTTTATTTTTGTTGTAAGTCAGTCAATTCTTATACAAAAGACTTTTGTATGAGAAATAATTTTGAAGATTTTTTTTGTACTTTGAAAAAGGACTCTTGAGTTTTACCCAAAAAATTCATTATTTTCAAGTTATTTGAAGTCCAAAGTATTCAATTTTGGTTTTCCCGAAAAATAACCATTCTTCAACGAGTAATAACTCATTGTTGAGTTTAAAAAGTTCATTCAAAAACGAATCTCTCTTTCCTTTTATTAGCTACATTTTTGTTCCAGATGATTTTTCCGATAAAATGGAAATTTTTTGAGTTATTCGTAAAAAACGGTTTAAAAACATGCGTTTTTTCAATGAAAATTGCACAGATTCAATCGTTATTAACTCAAAAATTATCAACTTTACAAGAAAACTTTATGAAACAAAAGTTGCTTAGAATTAGTCAGTTTATCAATGTTTAATGTTATTTTGATTTGAATCATCTTCATCTCCTAGAAGGGGTTGCTTTCACTCTTCAGACAAAAGCACACTTCGGCAAATTATAGATTTTAAAGAAGGTTATTAATACTACGTAAATACGAATTTCCAAGGAATTCGACCTTGATTCTCAAAATTCCACGGGAAAACTGCTGGTGAGTGGACTATATGTAGTTGCATGAATTTTAGTATTGATGTTCGTCCAGTATTGAAATACTACTCCGTTCTTGGAGTTCTGCACCTAAGAACGTCTTGCATCTGCTTTAATGAATTCAGAAAAAACAGAGAGGCTGATCGACGACCCGTGATCAACCCCTCAGCTTCATTAACTCGACCATCAAAGGAAAGTTGCTGATTTGAATTTGAAGGTGTGCAGATAATAAACACCAATTTGCTGTGCACATCCGCACAGCCATAACATCATTCCATTAAATGGCACTTCTGAACCGAAGCGCAAACCTACAGAACGCTCTACCCTTAAGGGTGTTTTCCGTTTGACTTCTCAAGCTATCTACAATTCATAAAATTGTAGAGAGCTTGAGAAGTTTTATAAGCTTTCTGTAACCGCCGCCGTTTTTACGTAGATATTTGACGCTTTCTCGTGGTTTCTCAAAAATTACCGAACTCCACAGCTTCTGCAGATTGAGTTAGAGGGTTCAAGTTTGGTATGTACATTGAGTTTGTGTTGACTTAAAATCCGTTGTGGATTTCAATTGTTTTTCTCAACCTCGCTGAATTACGTGGTCACATTCCGTTCGAATTACATTTGGATTTGTTTCACCATCAGTAGGCGATGCACTCCACGATTTTTTTCACAATAGAGAGTTGAAATTTAGTACGTGGATTGAGTTAGTGTTGAGATACGTTTCTTCGTTCGTTTCGTGATTTTTTTTTATGAAATAAATCATCTTCTACTCTGTTCAATTCGGTTTGCTATTTAATCGTGATTTTTCAAAACAATTCAATCCGTTAGAATTGCATCTCGACGTGAATCTTCTCGCGTGAAAAATACGACCTTAGTGATAGAGCTCTCCTGCTCACGAGTTTTTTTTCATAGTATTCAATCATTGTAATAAATGCTTGAAAAAAAAATCACCAATGTATTTGTTTCTTTGAGTTTTTATACTGAGAAATGTATTTATATCAGTATCGTATACAAAAGTGCTTTTTTTCCGAAGGTAAAAAGGGGCAAGAAAGCAGCATCCACGAGTGAATATTCTAAAAAGCAAAACTAGAAAATGCTGTCACCCTCTGGTAACGTTGTCCGAAAGAGACCAGACATCTCAGAGGCCCGAAATAACCGGAATGCGCTTGGCCATTGAGGCACCACATAGTAGTGCAATCTTTATAAAACCTGGCATTGACCTCTACAACTGAAACAGTGTCAGACGGCACCGAGATTCTGACCATAGAATACGGAATATTTACGGCGACGTTTGTCTATCACCCCTAGGCACAAACCTGAACTTTACCATGCCAGAAAGCTTCGGAAGACAAAAGACCTACTTTGTAATCGGCCATTTTAACAACCATAGCATCGACTGGGCATATAACGAAACTGATAACAACGGTCAATTGTTAGAGGAATGGATGGAGGCAAACAACTTCTCTCTCCTCCACGATTCGAAGCTACCTTGATCCTTTATGAGCAAAATTTGGAAGCGCGGCTACAATCCCGCCAACTGTTTTGTTAGGAACAATATACGGGATTGCTATGTCAAAAACGTCTACGACGCTCTCCTTAAAACCCAACACAGGCCCATCGGTATCCAAATCTTTTCTGCTGTAAGGATTCAACTTCAAAAAAGCTAAATGGTCGAATTTTAACAAAGAACTAGATGAGACCGTCAACAACATCACTCCTACACGTGACAACTACAATAAATTCGTAGCTGCTCTTCAGAAGGTTTCAAAAAAACACATCCCGAGAGGCTGCATGCAGAATTTTGTTTTAGGACTTTCCAAGGATGAGAGAGACACCTTAGCCGAATATGAAGAACTGTCCTCAACAGGTCCTTTCACCGAGCAGACTATAGCGAGCGGCAAAAACCTCATGACCGCACTGAATCAAAGCAGAAGAAATGGCTTGAAATGCTAGAAATAATGGATATGTCAAGAAGCAGCAAAATGGCATGGAATTTGATTAAAAAGCTGGATTTCGACACAACGCAGAGCAAAGAACCAGGTAAAGTAACAGTCAGCCAAGTGGCATACCAACCACTACTAAATGGAAAACCCATTAGGAAAAGCCAAGACGCTAAAATGCAGCGTAAACCCGAAGCATTGGACGTGGCCCAATACTGGGCCGAGAAGCTTATTCTGGAAAATTTGTTTATATATGAACTTCTGCTGAATATTTCATGTATTCAATGTGTTTCTTCGACTGAACATTTTCAAGATTTTCAAGTAGTTTCAGAGAAAAATATGAAAATTCAGAAAATTTCGAAAATTGTATAAATTTATATAACTATAAATACTGTTTCAATTGATATTATTATTGCTAACAGAACGTTCATAATATTACATTAAAAAGGGCGGTGAAGCTTACAATTAGTTGAATAGGGTATAAATTCCATCAACACTATCATCGAAAAATTTTGATTCGAAGAAATTTTCCACCATCATCTATTTATATATCCCTAGAATACTAATATGATTTTTACACACGTTAATAATAATGTGTCGTAAAATTTAAGACTTTTTAAAAAAAAATGCATATCAGACGTAAATATTTATTTAAAAAATTATAAAAATTAACATAAATCTTTGGACTTTTAGCAACACATTTCATTTATAAGTTTGTAAAAAATTACATATCTTGTAAACATGTAGTACAGCATGTCCCACGATGTTCTCCACAAATTGGGTGTTTGCATTGGGGGCAGTACATAGCGGTCATACGCCGCAGTCTACTGGGATAGTAAAAACAAATTGTGCGTTTCCTCTCTGGAGGAGCAGTATTCTCGGGTTGAGGGTTAATTTTGAGAATATCGCAAATCGTTTGGCGGAGATAACGGTGCAAATTCTTGGTACCTAGTCTTTGCTCCATCTATGGCCTGGCAAGCTCATTACTCAAGGTTATCATAAATTGATAACGTCGCATTGGTTTTTCGCGATTTTTTATTTTATTGCTGCAGTATAGGACATATGAATTGATACTGGCAGCATTAACCATTCCATAAAAAACACACAACGGCCACCTCCTAGTTTTCCTACTACAACTCATATTGGAGCATAATTGGTCAAACGTGTCTACTCCCGATTTTGTTTCGTTGTAATTCAAAATGATTGCTGGTTTACCTTTGTCTTCCAAAACCTCAACTCCCTCATGCAGTGTTGATAGTAATAATACTAATTTGTTTTTCTTGGGCACGTAAGAGACTAAAGTTTTATTTTTATCAAAACAAAACATTGATGTTTGAGGCTCCCTACCTTTTAATTGCAACAACTCGGGAGGGATTTCTCTTCTATTTTTACGCAATGTGCCAATAATAGTCAATTTGTACTCATCGCCTAATAGTTCGTCTGCTAATCTAACAGACGTAAACCAGTTATCCATGGTAATGTTTCTGTTACTACCATGAACTGAATTAGTCAACTCCTTTACATAAAAACTTGCTAGTGGCAACCCACCGGTCTGTGTCGATTTTCCCAAATAAGGACTGGCATCTATCATATATTTAGACGAAGAATCACACAGCATTACAATTTTGATTCCATATTTGGATGGTTTATTTGGAATATACATTCGAAATGGACATTTTCCACGAAAACCCAGAAGCTGTTCATCAATTGTAAGGTATGATGAAGGAGTATACGATGCTTTACATATTTCAATAAATGCATTCCATATTTCACGAATGGGTGCGAAAGAATCATTTTTGACCCTTTCCCGTCTCGTTGACTTGTTGTCAAATCGAAGGCAGTTTACCAAAAAGATAAAACGGTCACAGGACATACAAGCTTTATAAAATGCACCAGAGATTGTCGAGTCAAACATTTGTTTTGCATTCAAATGATTGTCCTATTTTACAGCAGACAATATCAAAATTGCAAACATGGCTAATAGTTCCTCTTTAGACAAGGCAGACACAGTCGATAATTGGTCAGCATAATTTCAGATTTCCTTGCAATTTCTTCATTCGTATGACGGATAATTGTATCCCGAATATCATCAGTAAAGAAGTGCAGGAAATATTTTTTTCCACATTAGTGGAATATGTTCCAGCTTTTCCTCTACTTCCGGCCATAAAATGAATTATATTTCGACTGGCAGTTCTCCTTGACCTAACGGGCATTTCGGCAGACCATTTGTGACCATCTTTTCCTTTTAGACGTCTAGACTTTGGTTTTATTATATATTTCGGATTTTGTTTTTGCTTTTGTAGTACCAATCTAGATAAAGGAATATTATCATCAGTTGATTCACTTTCTTCCTCTTTTTCTGACTCAGCTCTCGATAAATTTTGATTGACCTCATTATCATCACTTGTATCACTGCTATCACGTTCCATTTCCAAATTATCTTCTTCCTCCCAATCGCTCTCGTTATCCTCAAAAAGTTGTACTTCTGAATCATCCTCTCCATTCATAATTTTTTCAATTTCTCTCTGTAATTCTTGCTCAGTCAAAGGCCTATTGTAATCCATTTTCTCTAAAAAAGTGCTTGTATAAAATCAGTTAAACATAAATACAAAATAACCTCACTTTTTTCCCGACACTTACAAAAATTATACGTTAATACTAATGAGTCGTAAATTTTACGACGATCAGCTCAAAACACAGTTAACACGACCGAATTTAAAACAAGCCTGCACATCTATGTTTACTAGAAGACTACCTAGGAAGGTACTGAAATGTACAGATCGATGGCTTGCACGGAAGGTATCGAAATTTTGCGACATAAAACGAGCGTCGTAAAATCTACGATACATTATGAGTCTAGGGATATATATATATATATATATATATATATATATATATATATATATATATATATATATATATATATATATCAAATAGGATAATGGGTTGAACGGATGAATTAAAGGCTGATAAAAGTGTACTTCTTATATTCTTTGTCAACATTTCGGCTTCTATTTAAGCCTTCATCAGGACTCTACAAAATTTTCTACAATTAGTTCAATCTATAGCAAACGAGCGGTCTCAAACACACAGGACTCACCGAATGTTTGAGGTTATAAAATAAGCTAACATCTTCCACAACGGACAAAACACAAAACTAATGTGACAAATCATAAAATTATTAAACTGTACTAAATTATATGAAATCATTTAAAATAAGTTAAACGTGATTTTTTAGAAATATTACGAAATTCTAACAACACAACATCGTGGTACCAAGAGAATGACAGCAATCACAGAATGCTCAACAACAAGTTGACAACCTAAGTTATAAAATTAAAAATAAAATAAAGTGACACAAAATTTTCTTCTTCTTTCTATCCTGACCTTAATAATCAATCAACAGAACTTTCATTGCTATTAGTAACGTCATACGCTATTAAAAAGGAATAAATATTACTAATGTTATCTATATTTTTCCTCGAATTCATTGAATCCGGGCAACGTTTTATATGATACATCTCCAAAAATGATCTCTTATCCAAATTATTCTCAAATTCCAAAATTTTTGCAGAACCATAGTCCATGTTATGGTCTGTAGCTCCGCAATGTTCAGCTGGTGCACACACCTTCTTTGGGTTCTTTATATCACTCTTGTGTTGGCTAATTCTCTTTTTTTAATTGCTGAGACGTCTGACCAATATATGATAATTCACATACATGACAAGGAATGCTATACACTACACCACTAAGTTTAGCTTTATCGATTCTGTCTTTCACTGATGAGAACAACAATAATATTTCTAAAAAATCACGTTTAACTTATTTTAAATGATTTCATATAATTTAGCACAGTTTAATAATTTTATGGTTTGTCACATTAGTTTTGTGTTTTGTCCGTTGTGGAAGATGTTAGCTTATTTCATAACCTCAAACATTCGGTGAGTCCTGTGTGTTTGAGACCGCTCGTTTGCTATTGATTGAACTAATTGTAGAAAATTTTGTAGAGTCCTGATGAAGGCTTAAATAGAAGCCGAAACGTTGACAAAGAATATAAGAAGTACACTTTTATCAGCCTTTAATTCATCCGTTTAACCCATTATCCTATTTGATGTATCACGACCGGAGTTATTCTTTCTGATGTCTATATATATATATATATATATATATATATATATATATATATATATATATATATATATATATATATATATATATATATATATATATACAGTGGCGTAGATAGCTTTTTTCGATGGGGGGGGGATATGACTTAGTGCAAAATTTCATAAGTTTTTCAACTAAAGTTCTATTTTTGTTGATAAAAATAATCTGTCATGTAGGTAGTACAAAATAAGCAGAAAATTTGAATTAAATTGCAAAAAATTCAAATTATTTGAATTGGAAAAAATTAATTAAAGATCAGTGAAAAATTGAATTATATTTAATTGGATATATACAGCATTGAAAATTTTCTTGGAAAAATCAAGTTTTCGGTGTTTTTTGACAATCCATTTATGACTTCGTCAGCGATGAATTGCTAGAGCAGCCAAACCTTTCAATAACAAAAAATTGGACAAACATGAGTTTTTAATTTGCAATGAGTTTTATATATTCAGAAGGGTCATTACAAGTCCATTTCTTTTATCGTGCTCCTTTGAATAGTTTTTATTCGCTTCAAACGTCGATACCGGCAACATAGTTAATATTCTAAGCAACATAATATTCGAAAAAAAATTCTAGGCAACCAGCCAGCTCTCTGATTGAATTTTTAGGCTTAACATCGCCTCTATGAATTAAATATTTCTTCCACACTTTCAACTAACGAGAACAACAATTATTGTGGCAATAAGAAATTTTTGATAAAACTCGTCAGTTTTGATGATTTATCAGCTGCTTGTCAATTTCGTATAAATCATGCTTGAAAAACACCTAACACATTTAGTCTAGTCAACAAATGCTTTTTTGTTCAACTTTTTTCGCATGTCTCGGAAAAATACGAGCAGAACATGTCCTCGATTCGGAGTGGCATGTAGATGTTTTTTGAGAAAAATAAAAATTCGCTCGCGAAAATTATGAAAGTTGTAAACATAATTCTGAAAAAAAGGAGTTTGTTTTTTTGCCAATATGTCAAAAATTAATTGAAAGATTCGAAAAGAAGAGGAAATTTTCCAAAAGAAAGACTCAACTTCCGGAAAAAATACGGCCGAAAACAGGTTATTTGATTGGGCAAGTCAGGAGCATTAGGGACACTTCAACAATAAACATTATTCAACCATAATAAATATGAAAATTAAGGAATGAAAAAATTCAGACAGTTACTAAATCGGTGAATGAGCAGTAATCTGGCGATAATAGCGATTTTTCAAATAGTTATTCAATAGTTAATTAACAAGTTTTTAGTACTTGAACATGAAAATTGTGAGATTGACAACTGTTCGCTATAGATCTGAGATTTTTTTTCATTCTTGGAGCTATTATTATAAGGCTTCAGAGTAAATCAACGTTGAAAATATAAAAAAACTTCAATTTTTCAGTTGTTTATTATTAATTTACGTAGTTTTGCAACATCAAAATGAAATTATTTTTATAATTTTAATGATCCGTTTTTTATTATCGGAAGCTACAAGGAAATGGTTTTTTTCAATATTCATCTCCTATTGTTTAAAAATTTGTTATAAACGAAAGCATTGTTTATAAGAGAATTAAGAAAAAAAATTTATGTTTAATTAAAGTGTTCATTTTTACAACTAAGAAAATTGTTAGTAAAAAACTAAAAAAAATTTAAATTTTTTTTAACGGGGATCTATTCTGCAGTTTTTCGAAACTAGCTCCAAGAAAGAAAAAAATATCAGATGTATAGTTTAACAGTTATCACACTTGCAATGTTCTTGTTCAAGCAGCAAAAAAACTATTGCATAACTGATTGAAAAATTGCGATAAAAATGTTTTGTGGCTGGATTATTGTTCATACCTATCCAGTAAGAACCTGAAATTTTTCATTCCTTAATTTAATATTTAATAAACTTAGTTAAATAATATTTATTGTTAAAGTGTCTGAAATGGGCGTTACTTTTGCAAGCCAGATTATCTGTTTTCGGCCGTATATTTACCCCTCTGAGAAAATTATAAATATTAATCCTACAGTTCCGAGAGATTTTCTTTTAGAAAATATCCTTCTCTTTTTGTATATTTGTTTAGATATCAAAAATATCAATAAGTTTTTGGGATAATTTTTTTTCTTTAAATTGACTATAACTTTTACAATTTTCTTAAACGGAACTTAACTTTTTTCGAAAAATATCTACATGCTCTTCCAAATCGAATGACACCTTGTTCATATTCTTCCGAGAATCATGAAAAAAGTTGAACAAAAAAAGCACTTGTTGACTGGACTATATTCTCATGATTAGTAAATCTTTCTCCAAGATCCATGATGTATAAGTCCAGAAATGGATTGAACACCATCACAAGAAAACTTTTACTAACTCGACAAGTTTTATTAACTTCAAAATATTATGGAGTAATTAAATTGACAATCAAAGCCGAAAGTTAGTCATATTTTGATACCTACTCTCCCTCAAAAAATATTCGAGATATTAAATATTGATTGAAAATCTTTTAAAAGCAGAAGTTACGCTCCTCGAATGTACACAGGAATTTAATCGGCCTCTAGAGCCAAAAAACGTATGTGAAATGAAAAATTTTATTTACGAAGTAAGAAGTCAAAGTTTTGAGCATATTTTATACAATGTATAATTAGTTTGAGGCCTCGGTAGACCAGCGGTAAGGCGTACCGCTTGTAAGTCGAGGATGTGGGTTCGAGTCCCACCTTGCTCTTGGGTGTTGTGTATGTCCGGAATTTAGTGGTTCTAATTATAAAGATTAATTGTTGGGTAATTTACATCGTTTACAAGCCCATTGGCCTTTCGGAACCGGCGTTAAACTGTAGGTCCCTCGAGTTAAAAAAAAATTTATAATTAGTAGTTCAATCGGTTACTGTGAGCAAAAAACGTGTTTAAAAAAGTTCCAATGGCTCTAATGGAAAATTTTTATTTCGAAAGAAAGTCAACCAAAACCTCCTCGCACTTCTTCTCTTTCAAAATTTTATACTACCTATACTATTGATGAAACTGCTCGTGCTTTAGATATAATACTAGGTATACTATTAAACAAAAGCTCGAGCAGTTTTGTTTGAAAGTAAGTAAGTACAGTATACAATTTAGAAAGAGAAGAAGTGCGAGGAGATTTTGGTTGACTTCTTTCTTTCGAAATAAGAATTTTCCATTTGAGCCATATGAGCTTTAAACACGTTTTTTGCATACATAATATCAAAAGAGGTGCTAGTGCTTAGTGAATTTCATGTTTACTCAAATTCGTAGATGCGAAGACTTTTATTCAATTCTACTATAATTTTTGTTAGCTCATGGGGGGGGATTGATACCCTTGATCCCCCCCTATCTACGCCACTGTATATATATATATATATATATATATATATATATATATATATATATATATATATATATATATATATATATATATATATATATATATATAAATATATAGTTCATGGGTATACCTGACCTCTCAAGTTATCAACTTACATAATTGGAAAGCGACTTGCTAATAATAATTATTCATCTTAGATGGCACAGAACGTTTCAAACAGAATAGTACCAAAACTATTAACTTATATTTATCTACTTGAAACATGAATTGCAGCAAAACTGTCCATATCTATTTATAAATACTCTATGATATATGTTTTATAGACTAACTCTTGAAAGTTTCTCCCACAATGATTCCTTATTCGATACATTTATATATGTGTTTCAGTTCAACTATCTTCCGATATAATAGTAATGTGTAATGGAAAAGAGTGTGACGAAATTCTGTCAGGTATAAGTAGGTGTTCTTATTTTGTGAATGTAAAAAATTATATCCTGAATGAAATAATTCATGTAACTAATAACCATAAACTATCCGGCAATGTGTAAGAAATTACACAATGTATTTATTTTCGTGGTCATGATATATCCTATAAACCCACCCAACAAATTCTTATCCCACAGGTCTATTTATTGAATAATCTTTAATTTACTGTCAAAGGAGTAGGTGTCCCCACAATAGAAGTAGTTCAATGTTAATTGGAGATTTATAGCCGGTCATCTATGAAATCCCGAAATTGATTTTGAGAGGAGAATGTTAGGTACTAGCTGAATTATTTTGGTAATGTCAAAGTATCAATATCTGTAGAATTTACTTTGTTATCCTTCGTGATATTTCAATTTATATCTCAATATATATACATATATATATATATATATATATATATATATATACATATATATATATATATATATATATATATATATATATATATATATATATATATATATATATATATATATATATATATATATATATATATATATATATATCAATATATATATATATATATATATATATATATATATCTAATATATAAAATTCTCGTGTCGCGGTGTTAGAAGTTAAACTCCTCCGAAATGGCTCGACCGATTCTCATATTAGGGTAGGTCTTAGAATCGGCTAGCATCTATTTTTCATCCACCTAAATGGTAAGGGTGGTCCACCCCTTGAATTTATTTTTCTATTTTTCAGACGGAATTTTTTGTTCTATTTTTTTTATGATACACCAATCAAAAGTACATACAACCCTGAATTTTCACCCCTCTACAATAAACCCCTATTTTTCATTTGTTGAATTCCTCCGAAATGGCTCGATCGATTCTCATAAAATTTTGTATGCATATCGGCTAGGTCTTAGAATCGGCCAACATATATTTTTCATCCGTTTTTTTTTATGATACAGCATCCAAAAATACATACAACCCTAAATTTTCACCCCTCTATTTTTCATTTGCTAATCAAAAACTTCAATTTTATTGGAAAGATTTTCATTTTCATTTTGTCATGACTTATAATAAAAAAATCATATTACTCTCAATTTTTTAACCTTCTACGATCAACCCCTATTTTTTCATCGCGATTTTCATTTTTTTATTTTATCCACAGATCCGCAATTGGATTGCAAGATGGCAATCGAAAATAACAATAGGTCGTCCGAGAATAGGTCGTAATATATTTTTCGTACCCCTAAGTGAGTAGTATGGTGGTCCAACCCAAATATTTTTATAAATTTTTTGGACGAAATTTATTTTTAATTTTTTATGATGTTGCATTAAAAAATACATGAAACTCTAAATTTTCACCCTTCTATCAACAACCCACATTTTTTAATAGCCATTTTAATAATTTAAACGTTTCCCGGGTCAAATAGATTGATAGATAGATATAATGATAAAAAGATAGTTAGATAGATAGTTAGATAGATTGTTAGATAGAAAGATAAAAATAATTTAAATGGCAGAACAACGTTTGCTGGGTCAGCTAGTATATATATATATATATATATATATATATATATATATATATATATATATATATATATATATATATATATATATATATATATATATATATATATATATATATATATATATATATATATATATATATATATATATATATATTATATTTATATATATATATATATATATATATATATATATATATATATATATATATAATATATATATATATATATATATATATATATATTATATTATATATAATATATATATATATATATATATATATATATATATATATATATATATATATATATATATATATATATATAAATATATAATATATATATATATATATATATTTTTTTTTTTTTTTGTCAAGTTAGATCTCGTAGTAGTGTAACATTTTGTCTCTTATAATCCTCAATTATGATTCCATTTTCTTAAAACACTGGGTTCCTAAAGTCTTAACCTTGAAAAATAATTTCAGCTGGTGCTATTTGGACTATAATTTGGTGATATAGTGTAATAACATAATTTACACCCATTAGGTTGTTCTTATAAATTTCACGGATACATGAATCTATTTATCAGAATATCAGCGGTAATGGTTGAACAATTAGATCTGGATTCTCTAATAGCATTATTCATATCAAATACACCGGGTTTATATGTAATAATCCTGAGCATATCCGACTAACAATACACGAAGCGCCATATTAATGAATGTGCCTGAACTCGTAGGAAATGAAGTTATTAAAAATAATTGCCATCCATTTGTTATATTATCATAAGAAATATTAATTCAATAAAGACGTAACGCAACTCAGACATATTACAACAATTTATAAATAATTGAGGGAAACCTTATCGTCATCAAGATGGCGTCGTAATCAACGAGCTTTAATCGAAGATATAAATCGGCATGTTGCAGACAAGCTAATTTCATCTCTTCGATATCAGAGACCCATCATTAGCTGAAGATAAGGTCTTTGCATATGCATAAAACGTCAGGGGAGGTCTAGGCAAACATAAAGAGTGAAATTCAATTTATAAGCGTATGTCATTATTCTTGGATTCTGAGCTTCTATTTCTATAAATATCGCTCTGTCAGGAACTAATTTAGTTTTTAGTGCAATAAATACATTAGTAAAATGTAGGTATTTTGTATGCATTCAAACCACCCAGTTGAGTGAGTTTAGCGCAAGAGTATATTAGTCAATGTGAAAGTTCTGAACACGCATATTATAAATAAAAAATAATATATAATCATTCAACTGATTGATTTGTTTATATAGCTATGAGAACTTACTATACATGTGAAAGGAGTTATATTCAGAAAAAATAATATTTCAATGGAAGAGAATTTACATTATAATGAAATTAAAGTAGACTATCCGTTTTGCTTTTACCTTCTTGAAGATATTTGTATCATAAAGTTACAAGAAAATGCGTCACCAGCAGATCTCCGTTACTAGGGTCACATTTTTTCTAATATTTATTCTGTTTATTCTTCACTTCATAAGTAAATAAGGAAACTTGAAAGAGCAGCGGATGTGAGCAAAACATTGAAAACCACAAAAAAACATGAAAACTCTCATAAAAATTTCAGCTATGACGACAACAAGCTGGAAACCCTGAAGTATACTTTCCTATATTAAATCAATCCGCGCACCAAATTTAAACCCTCTAACTCAATCTGCAGAAGCTATGGATGAGCGCAAAATATTTAGCATCATGAAAGCATGGCAAGTGGCGGTTAAAAAATAATTTGTACGACAAATTAAAATTTAATCCAATTTAGATTGGAGGCTGATTGGCGGTGCATATATATATATATATATATATATATATATATATATATATATATATATAAAAATATTTATATATATATATATATATATATATATATATATATATATATATATATAAATATGTATAAATATATTTATATATATATATATATATATATGTATATACTCGTAAGAGAAATTATGTTTCTTAGATATCTGGTTAATTCCTGAGTCTTTATATAAGTATGGTATGAATAATTTTTTGGTTAATAATCGGAAGGAATACGCCTAAATATTGTATTATATCAATCCATGTGTACTGTTATGTCTTCATATTTCGAACAATTGTATTCACTATCTATCAATGACAAATTAATTTTACAAAAATATATTCAATTAGAATACTCTTCAGCATGAATATATCAAATAATAGTAGATATTTATACTAAAAAAATTAAAAATATGTTTAAGAGTGAAAACTATTTCATTATAAGAAATAGGGAAAGATATAGCTGAAAAATGAATTGAATAATTTTGTCAAGAATTAAAAATACCAAAAAATATGAATATCTGACATTATACAAGTACAGAAACATTGATAGCAATAGAATTGAAAACGAGTGAATATTTCATGGGAAGTAATAATAATATCATAACAGAATCTTTATTTCTGACTACAAAGCAGTACAAAATGTAAGAAAACAGTAACTTTGTACTTTAATTTGAGCCTATTTAGGATCTACAATGGAAAATAAAATGAATTGAAATCATTCTGCCGAGAATTAAAAATGCCAAGGAATATGAATATCTGACATTATACAAGTACAGAAACGTTGATAGCAATAGAATTGATAACGAACGAATGAATATTTCATGGGAAGTAATAATAATATCATAACAGAATCTTTATTTCTGACTACAAAGCTGTACGAAATTTAAGAAAACAGTACCTCTGTACTTTAATTTGAGTCTATTTAGGATCGACAATGGAAAATAAAATGAATTGAAATAAAATAAAATAAATACAGTAGGACCTTCTCCTTCGTTAGAAACATAACTGTATACGTTTAACGTAATAGAAATAAGTGAATTAGCGTGCCACTTTTAACGTATTCAAGTTGTTTCAAGAAATCTTAGATGAGTAATTATAATCTTTCATCAATTTCAAGAAGGATTTTCCAAGTTACTTTATCGATTGAACAAATAAGGAAACATGAATTTCCATGAAGTTTAAACTGCGCAATGATGTGTTGAATTCAATTTTCTATTCAAAGCTGAGGTTTCATGTAGGAGTCAAAACAACCTTGTTTTTGCATCCACACATTTCAATCTTCACACAAACACAGTAATCATAAATTTAATTAATCTTTTTGTATATTCTTCAATAACTAATACAGTGCTAATAGTTTAAGCTTCAAAGCAGCGATGTATCATGTAATATCAGAAGTTAAACTATATAAGTGAATATAAAGACTAAAATAACCATACAATCTCTGAAATCATTTGAATTAATATAAACTTAACTTAAACTCCAAATGCAAATCAAAATTATTACTAAATTACCCCTGGATTCTGAAATAGAGTATTTATGCATTAAATGAGTAAAAACTGAGATATTCTAAAATTTTCATTATTTTCTTGAATAACCTAGCGTTTTTAAACAAATTCCAATTTTATAGCAAACCCATATTATTCCTCATATTTATCCCGAGGCGAAGCTAAAAGGGGTTATAACTGTGTAAATTGTTATTTTTAACCATTGTTTCAATATGTTATAGCCTCACGACAAAAAGTTGGGAAAAAATTCCAACGGATATCGATAAAACACATATGATTATTTCATAAGGGAATTATTTTTTCCTTCATTTTTCCCCACGAAGAATGAAAAAATATAGCGTTTTTAAGATAGGCATTACGACATGCACATGCGCCGAGGGGTTTTATCATTCCTAGTGCTACGCAGTAGGATGTCCGGATTTTTTTAAAAATAATCAAATTATTCGACTCTCTCATTTCTCAGAGACTATCCTAATATTTCCATCAATTCTCAGGTGTATTATAGAGTGAGTTGCAAAATAATTTCCTTTATGAAAAACTTTTTATTTTAACAAATAATTTCAAATTTTGGAAAGAAGTTCCTTATCGCACGTTGCACTCCAGACATCAGATGAATAGAGCTAGGACTGAAAATGACAAAACGTAAGCTTAACACTCCAAAGGTCTGCTGGATACGTCTATGTATATGTGTTTCAAAAGGTGCTTCAGTATGTGAATCATAAATAATATAATATTCCCTTCAAAGAAGAAAATTTTTCTCAGAAATTTTATTTTGAAATCATAATTAGTTACTTTTTTCCGATAACATATGATTTTGAAGTGGAGAAATGACTATAATTCTTATAAATAATCAATTATTTATTCATCTAATAATAATCAGGAATGAGAATAAATAATAATTGAAGAAAACAAATGTGTTAATATATAATTTCGGATAGATGTGATATCATAGTTATTTATTGTTAACATTATATGTTTTTATGAAGTATCTTTATCAGAAAATTGTTATGAGAATATTGTTTTTGTTCTACTAAATTCTGAATAAACTTTGCTCTACCAAAATGATCACTATTTTAAATAGTTTCTATTTGCTCTCGAAAAAATATTCTATAAAAAATAATTCTTTATTTCCTTTTGTTTTCATTGAATTACTCTCGAACTTTGTTGATTTATTTTATTGTAGGTACATACTATTTAATATATAATATTAAATAGCGAAAGAAACTTTGTTCCAACCGGGCATTCCATGATACCTCTCGTTTTTCTTGATCAGTATTTCATCAGGCAAAAATAATGTTTAATCAATTTATCATGTGAAATAGCAGAAACCATTTGTTACTGTGCCACTTTTTTTTTATATATCTTCTCATGTTCATAACAGCTAAGGCCGTCCCATTAGTCTAAAGATAAATATTTTGAATTGTGATAGAACCATTGAAATAATGACGTTTCAGAGAAAGAAATTTCTCAAGTTGAAATACACATACGTAACTACCGAATTAAAATAAGCTATTCAACCATTGAAAAATCTTATTGGTTCTTAAATTTCATCTGGCAGGTAGGAGAAATAAAGAGTTGGTATAAACATTATACCAGAGGCACATATATAGGTCAATGATCAACCAATGTATTCATTTCGACTGGTATCTGATATGACAGAACAATTAATCAAATGTATGAGGGAGCAAACATACACAGATATTGCGTTATGAACGAACACCAAGAAAATCAATGGATATTTTCCGTCTATTTAATTGAAACAATCAATCAAGAATTGAAGTAACGGACCACACAAGATAAAAAAAGACATCAATATTTGTGACAAGGTGAATGGCTTAGTGTACAATTTACGAGAAATTGAAGTGGTACGAGGATACAAAATAATATACAATTGACATAAATTCTAAACAACAATAAATCCGATTGTTGAAGGTATTTCAACTTCGAATTAACATATAAATGGCAAGTCGTGCCTTACTTTCTAATTAAGTGTGTGAGTATATGACAAATAAATATATAATACTAATGGTCAGTAATAAAATAAAAACCACACGTTAATTGATTAAAATGTTCAATAATTCAATACTGAATTTTAGCTAAATCCATTGAACTCAATTTGAAACGTAATTATTATTGCAAAGGCGAATATGGTAATTAAAAAATAATACACTGCTCTTGATTCTAGAGATTCAGTGAATTTCAGGCCTTGGAAGTATGATGGAGTTTCTTTTCGATTATCAATAACCTCTTTACATGTATTGAAGATTGCTGAAGCATACAATATGTTCGTACTGATGTTGATCATTTATCGAAAATTATTATAAAATTATCCATGACAAACTGATTCTTAGATACACAGCTATCCTTAGAGAAATTTAAATCTTTAAGGGAGTCCCACAGGGCTCTGTCATAGGTCATTTATTATTGATAATTGATACTTCTGATATATATATATATATATATATATATATATATATATATATATATATATATAAAATATATATATATAAATATATATATATATATATATATATATATATATATATATATATATATATATATATATATATATATATATATATATATTATATTATATATAATATATATATATATATATATATATATATATATATATATATATATATATATATATATATATATATTATATATTATATAATATATATATATATATATATATATATATATATATATATATATATATATATATATATATAAGAAATAAAAGTGCTTTTCGTCTATTTCCACACAATTTATTTAAAATATAGGTACAACTGGTTTCGACTATCACGTCATTGTCAATTAAAGGTAGACATATCAGGTAAAACTATTTATATCTAACCCTTGAAGATTTAGGAGTTGAGGTCTAATTGGTTATTTACAGTTTGGAATTCTGGTTAATTTCCAAAGTTTCCAACATACTCATTGTGGTTCCTTTATTGGAATTATGTAGAATTTTGAAATCTTTTATTGTGATTGTATGCCTTCCACTTTTTATATGTTCGAATATCGCAGATTCACTATCGGAAGAAATATTTTCTTTAAAACGAGATTCAAAATTTCGTCCGGTTTGTCCAACGTACGCCATATATATATATATATATATATATATATATATATATATATATATATATATATATATATATATATATATATATATATATATATATATATTTATATATATATATATATATATATATATATATATATAAATAAATATATAAATATATATATATATGAAAATATATATATATATATATATATATATATATATATATATATATATATATATATATATATATAAAACATTTAAAACTCTATAATAATTTTACAAAAATTAAAATTAAAATCAATAATCAAAAAAGGAACGACGCCGGCATGGACGAGTCAGGTTATGTGGAAGATGACAATTTCCGAAACCAACAGTTCTGACAGATGGACAATAGAGAAAATAAAGAAGGCCTGAACCACATAATCAGGTGCAGTCGCCTCAGGAAAAAATAAAAATTTAAACTGATCTTAAACTAAAATCAGAGATGGAAGCAACATGGAAAGAAAGTAATTGTTGATATTGCTAAGCCCCTTTACATCTGATCTCTTATTACCGCATTATCTTGCTCATTAATATGAAACATTTGCAAAAAGTCTTTTATTATCCAGAGCACATATATCGGGATGGAGACAGATATCAATTTGTATGTAAGGCTATTCTTCTCTTAAGAGATTGAGGGCTTATGTACACATTGAAACAATCAACACATGTTACAGAATAAATGCAATCAGACCTAGACATGAGATGCATTTTATCATAGAGATTGGTGAAAAGGGATCTATTTGTGACGCCATTATACTTTGCAATTTTAAGATTCTCCAACTTGGCGAAATATTGAATTTAATCAATTGAATCTTTTTTTTATATTTTAGAATTTACGGCATTACTCCTTGTATAAATTATGTATAAATTATGTATATATATATATATATATATATATATATATATATATATATACCTATATATATATATATATATATATATATATATATATATATATATATATATATATATATATATATATATATATATATATATATGTATATATATAAAAGTTCCCTGTTGTCAAATAACAGAATGATATTTGGTTTCATAAAATTAGTTTTGCGTCAATTAATTATCAGTTCAAATTTATTTGTTTGAATTTCCATTTTGAAACTATAGATAACTTAATAAATTAATACTTCAATGCATAATAACTGTGAGATTAACCCTAAGTGTGCCATTATCATGAAAGCAAACTATCAAAATTACGCTGTTAAAGTTGAAAGACATGAAACCCATTTCGAAATATGCCTTATTCAATGTAAGACCACCCAAAACATTCATGTTGTTTAAATTTATTGCTGAAGAATATGAGCTTGTACCAACAAGCGAAAGTATTCTTATTACATTTATATTTCATTGCGGATTTACGCCATTTTCGACAGGTAGGTAGCTTTCTATATACAAGAATATATAATCGTTACTATCTAACTGTTGAAAAATAAAAGTTTTATGTTGTTTTCCTCATTTCCAAGTTTATGTTCGTCGCTTAAAGTTGTAGGCGGTGGCAAGCCAAATAAATTTGAGAAACAGCGTATGAGTTACTGTGGAATTATATCTCATTTATATTTTATTACATAAATTTAATCAATTTTCCGATTTTAATTTCTTGCAAATAAAACTGAAACAAGCAATTGATGCCTCAAATTATTCAGAATATGTAGAGTTTCTTCTTATTCATCTATCAACGAAACATTTTTTTTACACTAAGAATTGTTATGATATAGCATATTTTTGAATCAAAATTATCATTTAAAATAATGTTCTGCCGAAATATATTTCTGATCTCGGTCTTATGTTAGGTATCCTTCAAATAAAAAAAGTGTAGTGAGTGATCGGAACCCTTAATAATTCAGTCCAACGTAATATCAACTACTTATACGTAACTCACTTCGGCGGCATTAAGCAAGGAAGTGGGCAGTCGTATTATGTAAACGGGCCGCTCGTGCTGCCATGCCGTTGCTACTGCCGTATGCTGCCTTTGCCGGCGGTATTTTGAACGGAAGTCAAAGGACAGGCAGTATGAGCGACAGTGACTGTCCACATGTTGCCTGTTAAATATCGCGTTTTATGCAATAATTTTACCAAAATTCCGTATTCGGAATCCTTCTAAAGTACAATTTACAAACACATTTTTTATACATCAATGTAATTTTACAAACTTAAAATACAGAACGACATCGCCGCGGTAATTTTGAAGTCATCCAATGCTGGAGAACTGAAGTGGAGCAGCATGAACAGTCACTTCGTTCAAAGTCCAGCTAGGAAATTAGGAAGTATTCAGAGCAGGACAGCGGGCAGAGCGAGTAGCAGCGGCATGGGCATAATTGTTTGAAAAGAGAAAAAAGGCGATAGTTTGATACGTGAATTGAGTGGAGTTGAGGAGGTTTTTTTCCCTTAACCGCCGTCATTAATTTTAATGTAGAAATAATATTGTTCACTTCCAAAGCTTATCCAGATTGAATAAGATTGAAATTTGGTACGTGGATTGAGTTGATGTTAGGGAAGTGTTTTATTAATTGTACTCAACAGTGATTGTATCGTAAAAATTTCTTATTTTTTGAGTAGTTTTCAAGGATTTGTTCATCTTCATAGCTCATCCACTTTCAGTTATAGGGATGAAATTACGTAGGTGGATTGAGATGATTCGAAGGAAGTATTTCTTCTTTGTTTCATTTATTATCCTCAACCTCCATTCTATTGTGAAAATTTCATGTCCTACCGTAGCTTTTAAGGTATTTCCCAGGTCTACAGTCCCCTTCCACAATTCCAAATTGACCTAGTGGGCTAAGAGTTTGTTTTAAAAAATAACAAATATGAGGGCAAAAGTACGTCTTTAGTGTATAGCTCTGATGCTCAAGTGTTTGTAATTATTTCTTCATGTGGAATTTCATAAAGTAAAACAGCCAAAATTTATAACTGTAGGTCAAGAAAATATACAATTCATGAAATGAAGTCGTCTTATTCAGATGATATCATTGAAATGGTAGGGATTCTTTTTATTACAAGATGTTCAGTGAAATTTTTTTTGCCGAAAATTTTAAAATATTTAACTAAATTGATTTGATATAATTAGAATATAAATAGTTTTAGTGATTTATCAAATATTAATAACTTGATCAGTGATACATCTCTGTATAAGTATTTTTCACGATTCCTTCTCAAAATGTTCATCAACATTTCGAAGCGATTACATGCGTATTGAATCTTCCATTTCCAATTCCAACATGCACAGATCAGAATTTAGCTATCGTACTGCAGAAACGTTTCTGCAGTACGATAGCTAGACTTCCATGAATATACTCGAGAATCATTTTTCGGAATCGTCCACTTTTAGAACGATTCAACGGACTTGATCGATAGACGCTGCAAGTAATCGACGTTTTTGTACGACCGAATAAAAACGACGTATCCGGTGACATATGTCGGGTTGGTGTTGTTTAAGAGCTCTACTCTTTTTATTTTCAGTGGAACAGTTCTCCATAAGGAATCGACAATGAGGTGAACATTACTGTGAACGAAGCTCATAGGTTGATTAACTGCTTAAAATTTTGTTCTTTTAAGGAAACCATCTCCCGATGGATTTTTATGAAGAAATTGACGAAGATGTGACTTAGATTTCACCTAGTAAAAACGTTCAGTTTCCTCCTTGTCAGATAACATGAAACTATTACGATATTTCTGATCATTGATTGAATAACTGAAGAACGTGAAAATTATATATATATATATATATATAAGTGTTTTGATATAGCACGTTCACTATACTAATGCTATTTTTTTGCTTACCGTTACACGTCGCCGTTTAAATTGGTTCGCAGGACTCTGTTACGTCGTAAAATAGAATTTTGAACATTTGGCAACGTTTTGCAAACGGCACTTGCTCTGTGTTTCAGCCCGCCAATATTTTTTGGTAGTCTTTACCGAGCGTGCAAACACATTATTTATTCAGTTGAGTGCGTTTCCCCCTAAAAATACAGCCGTGTCTGGAATGAAACGTAAACTAACCCAAAGCGAGATAGAACATGTTAAAAGAACAAAATAAGTTCAGCGATTTCGATTCAGATGACATCGTGGTGGACCCGAATTACGTGAATGAAGATGACGATTCCAGTTATAATGGAGAATCGGGTGATGACAGTGACATTCAAGATTGAAGTGAACAAGAAAACAGTGAAGTTCCAGAAAATTAAATAAATGAGATTGATCTCTATTTCTGGTTGCCAACAGTACTACTGTTTTCAAGATTTACATTTAGTGCAGTAGGTGGAACAAACATTCAAATTACTCAAGAAATGGAACCCATGGATATTTTAAATTTATTTCCAACTGATTATATTATTGAGCTAATGGTCGAACGAACAAATAATTATCTTTAGAACTTCAACGCAAAAAACGTCTAGTACTCTCAGAAAGAATGTGCTAGTTGGAAGGATACAGATAAAGATGAAATGAAAATATTTCTTGGTAGGTAATTACAATTTTGTGTTTCATACTGATATCTGAAAATGTGAAAACTAAGAAAGTCTCAACTTTTTGCCATCAGTGCATCTAAGCGTTCTGTATTTATTGTGCATTATTGATTTTCTAAATCTTTCCGTTTTGTTTCCTTAACAAGAACATTTTTCTCTCTTTTTGCTGTGTGGGTGCGAGTATTGAAATTAGAGCACTCGACCTTTGTGATAGATGATTGACAAATTATATGGAGATTCCTCAGAATACAAATGGTTGACGGCACACAGTGAAAGATAAAAAAAAAAGTGATTTATGTCGTTGACGGGATGTGAAAATTACGGGATAATTTATTGAATTGATTTCTACAGAGTTTTTGCGAGCACAACTATAAAAGTTCAATATAATAATATAAACAATTTATAGACTCGTTGTTGTTTTGAATCATACGTTAGTAATATTGTCTCGGTATAATAATTTTACAATTAACATTCGAGAAATGGAAACTGCAGCAAGAATATGTTTAAATAGTTATTTATGTATCAAGTGCGTTATATGGATCCTTACGCCCGGAGGGAAACTTTCGGCCCGAGGGATGAATTTAAAATCGTTTCATTGTTCCTCTCCATTTTCTTTCTCATAGTAGGCATGTCGTTTGTTGATATTTTGACATTTGTCAATATTTTTGTCATCATATTCAGTGAATGTCATGCCGCTTTCGTTGTGTAGTCTTATAGAAATAATGAAAATGAAAATGAATTTACCCAAGAATATCATAGAAAATGTAGCCAAAGCTGCGAATAATTAATTGCCGGAGAAATCCAGAGTCTTATACGACAAGGATTATGAAGTTTTTAATCAATGAAATTTGCTTCATTTCTCTTAGTACAATAAGCGGGCGTTTTGAATCCATTATGCCCGCAAATTCGGGCGTTATGGCCTAGGGCATAATGGGTGTGTTTATAGCGACCGTATCCAAGGTGAAATAAACATATAATATACAAGTGAAAAAAAAACAAACTTACAGTGCGAGAATAGTTTTGAAGGTTGAGCATCAGTGCGTCGATTGAAATGATGTTTGAAAAGTGCATTTTAGCGTTATGAATTTTTTCTTCAATCTCATCTATTTGATGTAGAAATTTCTTGAGTTTTTCGTGATTTTTGATGTTCTGCGTACCTCCAAAGCTTCTGCAGATTGATTTAGAGGATTGAAATTTGACACGTGGAAAAAGTGGATAGTAGGAAATTATCTTCCGGGGATTCGAAATCTTTTTCTTGAATACTTAAAAGTACGAACTTAGTGACGGAGCTCAGCTACTCACGCGTTTTTTCTTACTCTAGATTTTTTTTATTGCAATTTCAAATAATTAGATTAATGTAATTGACAACTCCGGCATGTTCTTTAACATACTGACATTCAATTATCCATTCACTATTGCCCTGACCCAACACCTCCTAAAGAACAAAGGCCTCGGGGCTTGCGCGTGACGTCATTCAATCTAGGCTGATTTTATTAAGCATTGTATATGAGCACTATGATAATATTTATGATAAAATGAGTTCGATAAGGGATATTTAATAGGTATTAAGGGTTTCCGGTATAAACAGGGCTGCCAGACATGAACTGAACCCTTAGTCGCGCCCCATTCGTTTATTTTTTTCGGGAAAACGAAATTTCAAACCAAAAACCCAACTTTTCTGATAACTTAATATGTGTCATATTTTTATGTTAAAATGGTCATATTTATACAAAAATGTAAGATATATTTTTTATCAAATTAAATAGTAGACCAAATTTCTCTTTTTTTGAAACATTTTGGAGAACTGTGACTATATAATTTAGAAATTTATTTTGGAAAAAATTATTTACAAATTCAGATGTTAAAAACTACTTTAATGAAATTAAAAAACGTTGATAACCTTATTTTGTGCATTATAAATGTGATAATACATATATTTGAAATAAAATCTATAAAAATTAAGTGTTAAAAAAAAGTAAAATTAAATTTAGATGTTATACCTAATTTAAATAGTGTAAAAAAATTAACATTGGCAAAATTGAAACTAAACTACTTATTTGAAAATATTAGAGTCTAAATGTTGAAATAAATTTGATAGATTGGTTTCGCTTATATTTTTTTTGCTTTTTTGTATTTTTTTTGAGATTTTTTGTTATTTTTTAAATTTTATTTTTTTTTTTAATTTTTTTTTTATGTTGCAACACTCGCTGGAAGGATTATGCCATATCTATAAATGTAGTGTTTAATCATGCTCTCTCTACCCATCTCTCAGAAAACTACTTTAAGCCTTAAGTAACTAAAAGTTTGCAGTTTTTCTTTTATTAGTTTTTCTAGGTCGGTTATGATTAGTTTTCGAACAATAATTGTTAAGGAATGTATTGGAAAATGCTACTAAGAAAGATTTTCAAAATATAAATTTTGAGCTGTGTCTGACAATTTTCAAAAGGAGCTGAATATTTGTTTTTTTAATGAAGTACCTCGAAAACAACTCACAAAGAAATGATTTTTTATTGTATATATCCAGAAAGGTCTCTTCATGTTCGTAAACAAGTTTCTTAAATAAAATAATAAGCTGTTGAAACTACATTTACCACCTGTTCACAGGGATATAAGAGCAGCACCACGATTTAAGGATTCTATTAAATTATAAGAATCCTCTACAATACAAGGTTCATCCAAAGTTTAAACTTTTTTTACAACATGCGCAATTGATTTTTTTAAAAGTAACATAGCACAATATCCTGTCAAATATGTTATTACTGGCCAATTCTGATCGTAATAGCTTCATATCACACTCTTCTATTAAAATTTTGTTCAACACATTATCAATTTGTTCTAAGTTTTGAAGAGGTTTCTGCGGGCTGTGATTCCTGTTCAGAAAATTCAAAGAATTTATTTATATTAATGTCCCCATAATGCGAGACCTTAGAGACAGAATTGAATTGAATTCTTTAGCCTTTTCTCTGATTCATAAAGCTGGCCGTACTGATATATATGGTAAATGCCCACCGGCTAATTGCCTGTATTTTCCAAAACGTCCCTCCAACGGGTCTGTTTGAAATTTACCTAGCAATACATAATTCATGCCCAATTCAGTTAAGCAGTATTCAGATACCTCAAGAAGCCCATGTATGGTATGACTTAAAGCTGTGTGAGTTTGTCGACTCAGTGTATGAGAAAATCTAGATGAGTTCCAAGCTATCTAACCAATTTAGCATTTTTACTGTAAGAAATAAAACTTGGGATCATTATTAAAGGATGTTAATGAGCTCTTTGGTAAAAGGTCTTGGTATTTATCTAGTAAAGGTTTGCCCTTAAGAGGAGTTTTTACATTAACAATTTTCCACCAAGTCCATATAATATTAATAAATTCAGCAGTGTCTTGTGAGAAGGGCAAATTGTTAACAAAACCTTTTAGTCTTCTTATAACAAAGGATTAAAAAAGATCTTAAGAGCCAGTTTAACATTTGTCTTCTATATAGAAGATGGAAACAAGGCTTTTAAACTGAAGAAATAGCCATGTTTTAATAGTTTGTCTCTTTCCAGTTCATGAAGTTTTTTAATTACCGAAAAGCAAGCATATTTTGCTTCGCCTGTCTCAAAGTCGGATAAGAAAATGTTTGTCCAGGGTTTGAATTAAGCCAGTTATTTAAAAAATACACTTAAGTAAATGAACAGTGTCAAAAAGGTAAAAAAAGAGGCCTTACTGGGTCAATAAGATGTGGGAAAACTATACTCAACTGATTAAGGTGAAAAATACTCATTGCTTTACTGTTTATTGCATTATTATCACTTACTACGCAAAAAACTATGTAACCAATCTCCTTCCAAATTTTCTACGATTTTTTTAATAAAGTTATATAACATTTCAGAATTTATCACAGACACAGGAGATATATGAATGACTTCTTTAAGGCTTGAGCCATGGGCTGGTTATCATAAAAATGCCACTGCAGATTTTGCTAAATTATGATTATTTAGTGCCGTTCCTACTGTATTGCCAGCTTTGTAATCTAAAATAAGGCTCAATATGAATTTCATCGAAGAGCAACACAACATATTTGTCTTTTCTCTGCTTAAATATTGATGAATATTACGAGCATAAGTTAAAAAACAATTTTCTTTCATCAATATGTGGATGCGGTCAAAAATTTATTACAGATAGATTTGATAGTGTCAGGATGTGTGTAAAATAATAGGAGCATGATTTTCTCAAATATTGTACGAATTGAGGCTAATAGTAAATAAAATGGAGCATAAAACAATTGTACTGGGTGAGTACCTATACCTCTCTTTTGAAGCACATAGCAAAAGGTCAGTTGTTCCGAAACAAATTTTTTAGAGTATCTGTTAATTCAACCGAGCCTTAAGATTTTAAAAGAATATCTATAACAAATTTTAAAGTCTTTTTGATTTTTGTTTTTTCGGATTCCTGTTGGTTTGAATCAGGCTCAGGAATCTGTCTTGTCACGCGCTAGTACTAGTCGTTGGAAACTCGGTGGCTGGATTATTATTATGTAAGCTCATAGAAGTACAATCATTGTGTTATCAATCGGTCTCTATGATCCTTTTCCAGTTGATTCAAATTACTTATTTTAAAATGGTGATTTTGAATTATAAATTGATACACAAACAGATTGGCCATATAAAAATGATTCTAGTTTTAAATTGGAATCTAAACAAACAATTGCCCATGTTATTATTAGGGCCAGTCTGTATATTGGACCTTAAAAAATGTCAAATTATCAATAGTGTTTTCAGAATTTGAAAGAGAACCTTTTATTGAAAACACCACCCTTCTTTAATTTTTGAAAAATTTTTGAATACTTTTTAAACACTCTTTCAAAAGTCTTCTCAAAACCAACTGACCTTTTTTAAAAGCAAGGTAATCTTCCTTACTTTCCTCTAACGCCTTAAGAAATTGTTGCTCCTCTTGTTCCTTAGATTTTTCATCTCTACTTCTACGAAGAAATAGATTTTTGAACAGTAATTAGGGCAATTTGGAAAAATGGATGGTATGGCATTTTCTTTTCAAGCGAGATTTTTTTCAAAGTAACTGAAATAATCCTACCCTGTCACAGGATCCTCGCTCGGAATTTATCCATTCAATACACCCAGGAGCAAAATGTAATTCACAAACTTTGGTGTTTTTTATTGGGGCACTAAATCATCGCGCGGAAATAGCTCGCAGCCATTTTTGTTCAACTCGGCATTTTTGGGGAAACCAAAAACATGAACTTTTTGGCCCATTATTCGTAATTTCCGCGGCATCCCGGTGCACACAACACTTAAACGGCATATTAACGTGCTTGTTTCACTACAACAAGATTACACAGAAACGACCTAAAATTGATCAAAATGGAAACAAACGACCTGCCACCGCCGAAAAGAACGAACTGTTTATTTACTCTTACAAACACGTGATGCGCGGGCGTATCATCACAAATTACAGTCGCACAACTACAGTTGACGTCCCACTCGCCGCGATGGCATATCAATATTTCGCAGAGTTACTGCTCAATGCTCTTTTAATGGGAAATCTTCCAGCCTAGATTTGATGACGTCACGACAATTTTTATTTGAGCCCCGAGGCCTTTGTTCTTTAGGAGGTGTTGCCTGACCCCGTCAGACGTAAAATTAACATACATTTGAGCTTCAATCGGTCTGATCAGATACTCAAGCTTACAGGTTGCATGCCGTTAATGTTTCTCCGCAAAAATATTTATCGGCAATCGAAACACAAGTAGCATGCTAAGTAGTTATATTTAAGACGTAATTAATTCCGAATGGTATCTTACAGTTGTCATTATCATGTGCTTAATGGATTTCGTGAAACCGATCGGAATCTCTAAGCGAGACTGAAGTAACTGGCCTATCAATCATATAGTTAGGTCAGATCCACACTTTTGGTGGTCAGTGCCCTGATGATTCCGATTGATAGATGCGACTTTATTTGTAATAACCAGGATTGTCCAAAATGTTCTTTACATTGCCAAAGATCGTATCATTGGCTAATGTTTTCTTCGAGTGGGCTCACGTTTGTTTAGAAAAGGTGTGAGAAAGTGATTAAACCGGTGATAAAATATATAGAAATGCATTGTGAACAACAAATCTGAAATTTAGTTTTTGAAGGATTTTGGCATCCCCAAAAGTTTCAAAATTGATATAGAAAATTAGGAATTTGTACCCAATTGAGTTGACGTTAGAAAAGTTTCCACTAAAACTTTAAAAAGAATTTCCAACCTTCGCTATTTTACGTAAGGATTGCTTGTTTTTCCATGGTTTTTTGCAAGTTCACTCACCTCCACAGCTTGAGCAGGTTCATCGATTGTGCTATACTTCGAGTAGTCTATCATCCGTTCGAATAGCATCTCGACCTGCTTCGATATCAATTCGCTGCACTTTGGGTCCAATCATATCCCCACCTGACTTGAATTCAATACGCGATGCGTATTGCACAAAAATGACGAAGTGTCACTTTTCATGGCGAGCTTGAGCTTACCATGGTAATTGAAAGCGAGCCACAAAAAGTCACTTCTACTCCGAATGAATTATATTATTTTATTTTCAAACGTTTTCAAATTCATAAAAATATGATTATCCATTTTTTGATTGATTCAAATTTACGTACATAATTCTATCCACTTACGATCGTTATGAATTATGGAACATTTTCCTAGTTACGGTTGCCACGCAAAATTGATTCTGACAGATGTAAAGTAAAATAATTGATAGTTATAATTCGCAACCTGGTGAGAAGTGGTTGAAAATGAAAATGACGTTTGAATTGGAGAATTTTTTGTTCATGGTTACCAATTTATCTTTTGCATAGTAACACTTCTCCTCCTTAGCGGAGAAATAGAACTTTTCGATGATCCTGTCAATCGAGAAATAACGTTATTATTGTACATTTGAAAATAAAAGGTATTAAATTCACCTGAATGGATTGTAATATTTCAACGTAATTCTTACCATCTTTATATTCTGTGATTATATTGGAAATTTGAGCAGGTAATAAGAATCGATGACAATACAATAATTTCATTAACATGCCTCAATATCCTGACCAGGATCATCAAGTCAAAAATGCTTTTATTAGTTTGACGTATATGTAGCGAAATTTTGTAAATATTCGGAGTAGGACTAATTTAATACTTAAACTACTACTATATAATGATGTCTAGATTTATGTAAATTCTTCTGGCAGGGTACCTTATATTTTGGTAAAGCATGGAAAAATGTTAAAAATCCTTAGGTAGTTTCTTTAGCTCCTAGTTATACTTTTTGTTATAATAATCGAAAATAAGCTTCATTTTGGACGTGAATGATGGGCGACTATACAGTTCGTTCTATAGGCTATATGCATGGGGGTTAGTATAAGTGTGTTAAATTATAAAAGAACGGCGCTCATACTTCGGTATTAAGTATGAGAAAAGGGGGCATAATTCAATTTATTTTTTGAATAAAATTAGTACTTCATGATATAAAGCGACTTTTAAGTACTTCAGAGTTAATGATGTAGGTACTCGTGATATGTGCAGAAGATTGGTAATTTGTAATCGTAATATGCTTTGATATATTACAGAAAACGTGAAAATTGACCGCGATTTACCTCACAATTTTTATCACTTCGTCCTAATATCCTTACCAGGATCATCCGTCACTAAAATCGTACTTTTCGCGAAGTACATCGCGTATTTATGGCAAAGCAGGTCTATAGCATATAATATGTTGTACTTCATGTTATATAATAAAAAAAACTTGTGAAATGTGAATTGTGAAATGTGAATCTCCAAGTTCTTAGTTAGGTATATACAGAAATTTACATGACAGAATTTTCTGTAAGGAATGTTTGTATTTTGGAAAATGACATGAGAGGCATGCTCTCTCCAATCACTTCTTCTCTAAAGAATATGAATCTATATGGAGCTTCAAAAGTGTAGATTTTTCATTAGAGACTCATTCAGATAATTACAGTATTCTTTCAAAGAATTGAATATCAAAGCAATTGACATTTATTTAAAAAGTACTATATTGTGTCACATAACTTTTTTATGATATAGACATAAATCAAAAAGCACTATGATCAATAAGAATGTTTCATAGAAGAATTTTATGAAGTTGTTATTTTTCTGATCAACATGATTAAGCAACTTTATATTCGTTCCAATCATACCTTATAATAATTTTCTAGAGCATTCTAAATACAATTATAAACATGTCCATTATGTAGCTTCATTTTTTACTGCTTGCAAAACTACAAGGCGAATGCTGGACCAATTCATCATTTGTAACATTTCTCACTTTGTGTTCCTTAAATTATTCGATCTCTCTCATTCTTGCTACCCTTGTACTTACAAGTGCATCCTATGATCTGTCACAATGAATTCCTCCTCATATCTCAAAGGAGACCGCCTCCCTCCCATATACTTGAGGAAGGAATCAAACACGTGGCCATTTAATCTTCTTGGATATCCTAAAATAAGAGTCTAAATTTCTCGATATCAATTTCCAGTCCGTTTTTATGTAATAATTAAGAACAGTTATTAAAAGTGATAATAAAAAAAAATATTTTAATATTTTCCATCGAATATTTTCATTTACTCACTTCAATGAAAGATTCGCCTTTTGCATTATGTTGATTTGAAATTAAATTGTCCCCATTTTTAACATCATTTAATGACTTTTTTATATTCGTTGTTTATATGTAGGCAATGAATATGAAAGATAACATATTTTTTTATTTATGAAAGCTCCCATCCAGTAACTTTGAGTCATTTCCACTTACCTTCTCTGAAAGTAATGCATATACATGAAGGCATTCGGATTTCAATTTGGACATTACCCTTCTCACCATTATCTTCCACTTATGGATTGTTCTGACGTCCATCCAGTGAATTTTCTCGGGAATGGCATAATAAAGGCGGTACTTCCAACAAAAGATCAAGGCGAGATTCAGTCAGGCTTCGTAACTATTACGCTCATCTGTATAAGGTATAAATGTTCCATTAGATTTCCACTAATGTGATTTTACTTAAAGTTGTCACAAACGTATATGTGAGAATATTTCGTCACTCATTCCAGCGAACTGGAACTAGAATATTGCGAACTATCCCAACAAAGAGATAACAAGTTTTTCGAGAATTCTAGTTTACCATAATTTCGTATTTATTCTGATAGATAACCCTACTATCAGTATTTCAAAAATTTTCTCACCGAGGAAGAAGATGACTGCATAAACGAGTAAATAAATTAAGAAATACATATATATATATATATATATATATATATATATATATATATATATATATATATATATATATATATATATATATATATATATATATTGCTAGTATTGCTTGGACCACTTCTTTGTTAAGGGCTGGGATACACGAGTGGCGATAGCCTAAACGGTTATGTTTTGAATTATATGATAACTGATCATTATCCGGTGATTTTATCCGTAGAATTAACTCATGGAAATCGGCGGGATATCATGTATTGATAATCAAAGCACGGAGAGGAAACAAAAGAAATACATTGATTATAAAAATTTTAGGGAAAACCTAAGGAACTGAAAACTGGTGTCGTGCATAATTACAGGGAATGATATCAATTATATGACAAAATCTTTTATAGATACATTAAGATAAATATTTACAGCAGAATACTCACATAACTTCGTATAAATAACAAAAAAGTTATGAAGGAAGAAGTGGATCACTCAGTGAGTCTTCTGCACCATGTATTAATAACAAGAGCACTCTATACAACAATCTGCAGAGAAATCCGAATAATCCAAACCAGCAAGCAGAGTAGCAGGGAATGTAAAAAAGTTTTTAGCTAAGAAAATCCACCAATGCAAAACAAAAATATATCCAAAATTGCTCAGCGATCGGACAGCAATCTGGAAAGTCGTAAGGGTGAACGGAAACCACAAACTAACATTTGATTATGTTGTGAAAATGATTAATGGCATTAAAATAGACGAAATCCACAACAAATGCAGATTTGTTTTAACGAATACTTCACAAACCTGGACCAACTTATGCATCTAAGATAAATATTTCCGGAAAATTTAGGGAATTGAATGAATTGCAACGGAACTCATTTTTCCTTGAGCCTACAACACCTGAAGAAGTAGAAACTACCATAGAGTCACTCAAACTGAAGAAAAGCACCCAGGTCACGACAATATAAGGGCTGAGAATATTTAAGAGAGTGTGAAAAAGGAGATATCTTCTCCAATTTCTTATATTGTCAATAATTATTTTTTGAGTATGGCTGTTTCCCTGACATTTTAAAAACTAGGAGTAATCAAACCTCTACACAAAAGTGGCGAGAGAACAAGAGTAAATAATTATAGA
>JARQZK010003024.1:170000-193882 GCA_030704885.1 Cynegetis impunctata | reverse complement strand
TGATTTGATTGTTTCAGGAAATTACATGTCAATATAGTCCTGCTGCTGCAGTGGTATCCAACATGAACTTGAAAATTTGAATATTATTGCGATTTCGGCATTGCCTTCAAAAGCAGTGAACTTTATCCAAATATTGTATACAAATTTAACATATAATATATTTATAGTTTATCCCATATTTGAGTTATTGCATCTGAAAATAAAAATTTTCTAAGAAACTCGATGTAAAAATTTATGTTTATTTATTATTATTATTATTATTATTATTGAACATTATTATTAATTACTTTGCTGTTCTAATCTTATTTATGGCATTTCAATTTAGATATCCGGTCTTTTTGGTATACTTATCTTCAATTTTCAGTCGTATTTTCCCATAAAATACATACTATTGTAGTGTATCGAAGGAAAGCAGTCAGGTGCGGGAATAGTTTATTATCGGCATTTCTTTTTTTTTTGTATTGAATTCACCCACTTCAGACATCACGATTTTCGGATTTCATAGCCTGTAGGTTTGTCATGAAATCGGATAGTTTTCGTAGGGCTAACAATTTCTGTGGCAACTTATACGATTTTGTGACTCCCGCCACCAAATTGTATAGGGAATGGAAATTTGCTGCCGCGTCCACCTAAACTTAACGTTGGTTGCTATTTGTAGGCAGTAACGGATTATGAGAGCTAACCAGATTTATCAATTAGGTAAAGTTGTTTTCATCAGATGTGTATGTCTTTTATTACTATTCGGTTCCTACCTCAATAATGTTCGCAAATATCAACAATGATAGAAACAAATTGATTTGTAAATTATTAATACTTTAGAAAATCGATAAATGAATTTCATCTAGGGGAGACCGGGTACAAAAGTAACATTCTGTACTTTCGCCTTAGTTTCTCGTTAGGTGTTATTATTTCAGTGAAATTGATATAGCCATACATAAATTCCTGTTATGTTCTATACATTAGCATCTTGAATTACCTTATTATTGTGTATTTTGCATGAATCACAGAAAGTTTAAAAAAATTTGTCATTTGTTACTTTCGACCACGTTGGCAGGCCGAAAGTAACACATTGTGGGTCGAAAGTAACAGGGCAAAGAGGTTTGTAATGAATATGATATGACATATTTAATCAAACAAGTATTTATTGGAAAATTCAGTGTCAGTCTTCTCTATTCAAACTGGCAATTATGGCACACATAATTCATTGACGCATTCAGTACCTATGAGACCACATTCTGCATTCGAAACAATGTAAACTTTGCTCATTCAGTCGACTATTGCCAAAATTTTCTTAACAAACGAGGTAGAAGCAATCTTCGTCGTCAAATTTATTTTCCCTGTCTACAACTGCGCTAGTATTTCTAGCTTAAATTTTTTTTATATATCTATGCAATGTAACATGGCAGACATTCATTTTTTTTGCCATGGCTCTAATTTTTTCACAATCATTAAAATGCTCTTCAGCCGCTTTTCGATAGACTCCCATGTTAGTTGTTATTCGTGCGGTGGTTATTATGCGTTGTCGCGGCATTTTGTTGAAATAAACACAAACGCATAAAAAGTTAACTTAGAGTTAATCAATACGGGGACAAAAGTAACATGTTACTCAAGTACCCATAGGGCTGCGTTACTCTTGTACCCTACAGCATTTTTGTTAGAACATGAAAGATAACCTTGAAACGGAACATGCTAGACAAAAACGAATTTAAGCACTGTAAAATCAATCTAATCGAGTATCAATATGCAAATATTCAGATCAATATCATCCCTTTAATACTACATAAACATTAAATAAGTAAACGTCAAAAAATTTACTTTTGATTTGTGAAATCACGTAGCGTCCTCTCACACGATCTAACATTGCGTGGCGCGAGCGGCGATTGAATTCAACTGAAGGTGGCGCCACTAGCTATCACCTGACAGTAGCTAAGTGGCGTTTTGACAATTCTTTAAACCTACAGAGCATTTGTTACTTTCGACCCACCGTTACTTTTGTACCCGGTCTCCCCCACTCAAAACATTTTTCTGAGTTAGTTTAGCCGATTAAAACGATCATGCAGCTGCAAAAATATCAAATTTGAAGGGCAAACAGAGAGGATTACGGGGTTCTATAGTCTTTTCATGCAAAAAATCTTTTCAGTATCTAGTGTAATATTGAAAAGTAGTTGTTTACCTTCTCAGATACCCATTATATTTAATCAGAGTTGCTCAGTAGATAAGTGAATCGTTAAATTCTCTCTCGTTATCTATGACAACTTTCTTCGGCAATACTGAGGTTTATAAAAAGCGCAGTGCTGTTAACCAGCAATACTATCAAACATATAAAGCTACAGTTCCACGGGAGGAACATTTTGGAACATTTACGGAAACAGGCAACAGCAACAAATTGTTCCACAATGTTTTTTCCGGTGGAAACGTAGCTATATATTTATTCGTTCTCGTACTTCACTGCACACTGAAAATCTGCGACACGAATGTTTACTAGTTGCGTTCTCGATACGTTTCCACTGCGTTAGAAACACGGAATTTTTCACAAATGTTTCCTATTTTCTTTTGAAGTTTACCGCTCAAAATGGAAACCGGCGACAAGTAGAAACATTCAATATTTGTCGCCGAAAAATAAAGAAATTTAAGGAACATCTAGGAACATTTTGGAACATTTACGGAAACACGGAACAGTAACAAAAATGGTCCTCCTGTGGAATCGTAGCTTGAAGGGTGACAAGTAGAAACAGTCAACATTTGTTGCCGAAACATAAAGAAATTTTAAGGAACATTTAGGAACATTTGGAATCATTTTCGGAAACACGCAATAGCAACATAAATGTTCCACAAGTATATATATATATATATATATATATATATATATATATACAGGGTGTCCCACCGCGAACGGACGCGATCAGTATATGGAAAACTATACATAGGAAAATTTTGACAGTATATTAATGTCTATAGGGGCAACTCGACTAAAATATTTTCAAGATGGTTATACCGGAAGTAGATACCAACTTGCTTATTTCAAATTGGACACCCTATATATTATTACATTTTTGGATTCTACGCAAGATTCTAGGCAGATTTATGTATTATGTCCTTTACCTAAGTCTAAGCGTTTTTGACATATTTAGGTTTTTATGTCAAATATGTTCCTATAAGAAAGCCCTTTTCACTTACTTTGGGAAGAATTTCTTGGTAAGAAGGACCTACTTTAATAAATTTTGTATAATATTTGGATAACTAATCATACAGATTGTTCAAAAAGTAAGATCTGAAATGAGATTGAGAAAACTGACAAAAATAAATTTTTTGAAATGGGAACCCCCATTTTTATCAGTGTAGTATTTAGCATTTAAAAAGAAGGTAACTTTGTATGAGGTTATCTATATCTAAAATTTGAAGCTTTCGAAATATTGCCAATTTAATATTTTTATATGGCGATTTTGCATGTTATCGTTAAACAATTAGATCTAGGATAGCCACGAGTATAATTTAACCGGGGTGCCATTACGATGATTTGAAATGTCAAATACGATCATTCTTTCCCGGTGGGACAACCTGTATATATATCTAATATATAAAATTCTCGTGTCACGGTGTTAGAAGTTAAACTCCTCCGAAATAGCTCGACCGAGTCGGATGAAATTTTGTGTGCATATCGGGTGGGTCTGAGAATCGGCTAACATCTATTTTTCATTCCCCTAAATGTTAATGGTGGTCCAACACTTAATTTTTATTTTTCAGACAGAATTTTCTGTTCTATTTTTGATGTGATACAAAATTCAAAAATACATACAACCCTAAATTTTCACCCCCCTACGATCAACCCCTATTTTTTATTTGTTAAATACCTCCGAATTGGCTCGACCGATTCTAATGAAATTTTGTGTGCATATCGGGTAGGTCTGAGAGTCGGCCAACATCTATTTTTCATCCCCTTGAATGTTGAGGTAATTTTTTTTTATTTTTCAGATATAATTTTCTGTTCTATTTTTCTTATGATTCAACATTCAAAAATACATACAACTCTAAATTTTCACCCCTTTACGATCAACCCCTATTTTTTATTTGTTTAATTATTTAGAGATGGCTCGACCGATTCTCATGAAATTTTTTTTACATATCGATTAGGTCTGAGAATTGGACAACATCTATTTTTCATCCCCCTGAATAATGAGGGTTATTTTTTACCCCTTGATTTTTTTTTTCAGACAAAATTTTCTGTTCTATTTTTTAATGATACAACATTCAAAAATACATACAACCCTAATTTTGCAATCCTCTACGATTAACTATTATTCATTTGTTGATTATAAACTTAAATTATTTTGTCATGACTAAAATAAATGAATAAAAAAAATTCATATTACTCTCAATTTTTTACCCTGCTACGATCAACACCTACTTTTCCATGGCGATTTTCATTTTTTCAAATTTTATTCACAGATCCGCAATTGGGTTACAAGATGGCAATCGGAAATAACAATAGTCAATCTGAGAATAGGTCATAATATATTTTTCATACCCCTAAGTGATTCGGGTGGTTCTCCACAAACATTTTTATAAATTTTTTGGACAAAATTTTCTATTTTTGTTTTTTTATGATGTTGCATTGAAAAATATATACAACTCTAAATTTTCACCCATCTATCAACAACCCATATTTTATAATAGCCATTTTAATAATTTAAAAAACCTTTGCCGGGTCAGATAGATTGATAGGTAGATATAATGATAGATAGATAGATAGTTAGATAGATAACTATCTAGATAGATACTTAGATAGATAGAGATAAATCGGCAGATAGATGAATAGATAGAAAGATAGATAGATGAAAATTTATATGGCAGAACAACGTTTGTCGGGTCAGCTACTACATATATATATATATATATATATATATATATATATATAATATATATATATAATATATATATATATAAATATATATATATATATATATAGTATATATATATATATATATATATATCTATATATATATATATATACTATATATATATTAGATGGAATGAATACGTAATAACAGGTAGAAATCAAGAATTTAAATCTACATATATATAGTATATACTTACATATATATATATATATATATTTATATATAAATAAATAAATAAATAAATATATATATATATATATATATATATATATATATATATCTGAAAGTTTTGAATTGTATATATAACTTCCGACAATTTCTTTTGCTTTTTGGTTATTTTGCTCAATATTTTTCAGAAATTCGAACAAAATTATGAAATTCCTTACAAAGAGTAATGCAATTTTACCCACTTTAGTAAGTTGCGGTTTCAGTAGAATCTATGCGAAGATAATACGCGGTAAATGATTACAAAACCGCTACTTCTTACAGCTGTATTGGTAGGAAGTGGATAAGCTCCTTGGTGGTAGCTGTTCTTTTTGTTTTCGTATCCGTGAAGATTGCAATTAGATGTGATGAACTTACAGATGTTTTATATGCTTCTGATATCAATTGTGATTAATATTCTTCTAGAATAGATTTTTCAATCGAACAATCTGTGAAAATTGTCTTTTATTTCCTCTCATAGACTCTATGACATGAAGTATCAGGTTATTTACTGTGTCAACATATTTGATAGATTTCCTTCCACATACAAGAAATATTTCAGTTATGAAGTTCTGGGAGTTAGTGTATGTAGAGTTTTTGATAGAATTTTTACAGAACATTATTTTTTGTTTTCTGGTACAGCTCTGACTCATAACTACTGTGTTGGTAGCCATAATACATAGAATGGAATAGAATAGAAAGAATAGAAATTTATTTAGTGCCATCAAAATAACGTTTAAAATTTTTACACTCGTCAAGTAGGTATGTATATATAAAATAATTGTAAGGATAAAATAATTTTACAGATAATAAATAATACTTAAAATATTTAAAACATTATGTCATTGATATATATATATATATATATATATATATATATATATATAAATATATATATATATATATATATATATATATATATATTATTATATATATATATATATATATATATATATATATATATATATATATATATATAAATATATACTTATGTCTCGGACACCATGAGCATGATACAAGGCGGTAAAAGTACATTAAAATTAAATTTTCTAGATTAAAGAGAATATACATCGGAACTCGTCAATACGGTCCTCTCTTTTATAATAAGCTTCCTGACACCATAAGAGATAAGGATGAAAAAACCTCTATAAAAGTGATAAAAGAGATATGTCTGGACAGCGCTTTTAATGATGTCGAAGAGTTCCTGAATTTTAAATTTGCTTAGTAAATGTGACTTTATTGTTTTATTATTATAATGTGATTTCTTTGTATATATATATATATATATATATATATATATATATATATATACAGGGTGATTCACGGTGGATGGCACATTAGACGTTTCTGGTGAACCATACAACGTCTCCCTTTGAATATTCAATGGAGGGCTTTATTGACATTCTCTATCCAACTAAAATATTTTCGGTAATGCGGTGTTGCCACTGTCTATAAGAAAGTAGTAGCAACTTTGATTTTTCAAATGGAACCACCTGTATTTATATATTATTTTTTTAGAATCTCCAACAATTTCCTAACAACTTTTCATAATATTCTTCCTATACCCTTTCTGTTACCGTTTTCGAAATAAAAATTATTTTCTTTTTTTTTCGTCGGAATTCAAGACCTCTAAAAACTCTGATATCTTTGAGCTAAGAAATACAATGATAATTTGAATTTCGGATTAAGTTTGTTAATACCCTAGGGCCTTCCTACATTTTTAGCCCAATTTTCGTTATTTCAATACAAGGGTGGTCAAAAAAATACAGTTATTTCGTTAGCTTGGAAAAGTGACTATAAGTTGGTTATTTAAAATAGAAATACCCTGTATATTATTACAAATTCGGAAAGCTGCTAGAATTTCCTTTTCATCTATGTATATCATAACTTATACCTAACTAGTCAAGTTTCGGACTTATGAGCACTTATTTGTGAAAAATGTTCCTCGTGAACATGGTATCCCCTTGGTATTTGCTAACCCTGTCATGATTACCTACTATTTGACCAGTAACGTTGTGACAATCTACTAATAATATCGAAACTTTCAATCACTTCAGAAGTTGGAAATACCTTCAGAAACGATGGAAAAAATTTATTGAAAATGAAGTTCTTATGAATTTGTTTATAATTTTTGGACAGTGTGATAAAATTAATCAGCAGGATAATAGAAAGTTCAATGAAAATGTATCCCGAATCTACCGCCAATGAACCTCAAGAAATTTATACGAATGATATCCGGCTTTTTTTGTGAAATTTTCACTGCACCAAAAATGACAATTTTTTTTCTATTGAAAATTCCTTCTCTTGAAAATTTTGATTCATCAGTCCAAATCATTTTATTTTAAAAAAATGGATCTTTTTTTGAATCCGTACCAACATCATTTCACAAAATTCAACTCTCTGTTGAGGGTATTGAGGCTTCATTGCTTTAATTTTGGTGAATTTGTAATCATGCATGTTATGTCTTTGCAAGATTCTTTGAACAGATGAATATTTTAAGCCAAAATCTTCTTCAGCACTTCTTATCGATGACTCCGGAAATACGTGAAAATATGATAGGACATTAATTTGGTTGTCTTCGGAAGTTTACGGGCCGATGTAAATTTCTTAGTGCTTTTAAAGTTGATCCAAACATCTTGAAATTGTTCTGAATTCGTATAAATTTCTTGAGGTTCATTGGCGGTAGATTCGGATACATTTCATTGAACTTTCTATGTCCTGCTGATAATTTTATCACACTGTCCAAAAATAATAAACAAATTCATAAGAACTTCATTTCAATAAATTTTTTCCATCGTTTCTGAAGGTATTTCCAACTTCTGAAGTGATGAAAGTTTCGATATTATTAGTAGATTGTCACAACGTTACTGTCAAATAGTAGGTAATCATGACATGCTTAGCAAATACCGAGGGGATACCATGTTCAAGGAACATTTTCACAAAAAAAAAAAAAAAAGTGCTCATAAGTCCAAAACTTGACTAGTTAGGTATAGGTATGATATACATAGATGAAAAGGAAATTCTAGCAGCTTTCCGAATTTGTAATAATATACAGGGTATTCTATTTGAAATAACCAACTTATAGTCACTTTTCCAAGCTAACGAAATAACTGTATTTTTTGACCACCCTGTATTGAGATAACGAAAATTGGGCTAAAGTGTAGGAAGCCCCTAGGTATTAACAAACTTAATCCGAAATTTCGATATCATTGTATTTCTTAGCTCAAAGATATCAGAGTTTTTAGAGGTCTTGATTTCCGACTAAAAAAAACGAAAATAATTTTTATTTCGAAAACGGTAACAGATAGGTATAGGGGAATATTATGAAAAGTTGTTAGGAAATTGTTGGATATTCTAAAAATAATATAATATACAGGTGGTTCCATTTGAAAAATCAGAGTTGCTACTACTTTCTTATATAAGTGGCAACACCGCATTACCGAAAATATTTTAGTTGGGTAGAGAATGTCCGATTATGCCCTCCATTGAATTTTCATAGGGATCCGTTGTATGATTCACCAGAAACGTCTAATGTGCCATCCACCGTGAATCACCCTGTATATATATATATATATATATATATATATATATATATATATATATATATATATATATATATATATATACAAAGAAATCACATTATAATAATAAAACAATAAAGTCACATTTACTAAGCAAATTTAAAATTCAGGAACTCTTCGACATCATAAAAAGCGCTGTCCAGGCATATCTCTTTTATCACTTTTATAGAGGTTTTTTCATCCTTATCTCTTATGGTGTCAGGAAGCTTATTATAAAAGAGAGGACCGTATTGACGAGTTCCGATGTATGTTCTCTTTAATCTAGAAAATTTAATTTTAATGTACTTTTTCCGCCTTGTATCATGCTCATGGTGTCCGAGACATAAGTAAAATTTCGTGATGTTTTTTTTGACATACACAAGGCAGTCTAGGATATATTTACTCGCTAGCGTCAGTACTCCTAGCCTCTTGAAAGTCGCTCTGACATCTTGCCTTTATCCAAGACCTTCCACTGTTCTAACAGCTCTTCGTTGTAATTTGAAAATGCGACCAGCCTGAGAAATGTGTCCCCATGATAGAAGGGCATAGCAACAAACCGACTGCACAAAAGAATGATAGGCCATCAAGACAACTGCTTTATCCGATAGTTTTAAGCTTCTTAAGTAAAAATATTGCTGTCGAGATTTTCGCGGCAATGCTGTCTATATGATCAGCAAATATGAGCCTGGAATCAAGTATCACTCCTAGAAACCTTACTTTATATGTAATTGTGATCCTCATATCGCTTTTAACGTAGCTTATATATTTCTTAGAGTAAAATGCATTTTTTCTGTTTTATTGGTATGAAGATTCAACCTGTTAGATGAGAACCGTTGCTCTAGCTCACAGTCACTCTCTCTGAAAAAATTTCCTATTTCCTCAACAGTTTGACTCTTGCCCAGTACAATTGTATCATCGGCATATAACATCAGTTTAGAGACGGTTGCCCGTTGTATATCATTTATATATATTAGGAACAAGAGTGGACCCAGCATAGCTCCCTGTGGTATACCGTGTTCTACCTCTCGAATGTTCGAAAACTGACCATTGAGATATGTTTGCCGAGTTCGAGCCCCTTAGATAACTCCGTATCAGATTGAGACCCATTCGACTTAACCCATACAATCCAAGTTTCGTCAAAATGATGTTATAACCAAGGCAATCAAAAGCCTTCGACAGATCACAAAAGGTCGACGCAAGGAGGTCCCCCTCCTAGAAACCCTCCGCCACATATTCAATTAGGTCGTTTATTGCCGATGCTGTTGATCTTAATTTTCTGAATCCATGCTGAATGTTTGTAAGTAAATTGTTCATTTCAAAGTAATCAGTCAATTGATTCTTTATTATACCTTCAAGAACTTTGGATATAGCCGGTACCAATGTTATTGGCCTATAACTACTAAAGCTCTCTCTCACCTCCCTTGAAAACAGGAATGATTTTGGATTTTTTCAGGCAACTTGGATATATGCCCTCTCATATAGAAGAGTTTATTAGTTTTGTCTTAGGTATGATTATAGGTTCTTTATTTTTTTCAAAAAGGATATACTCATTTCATATATATCTCTGCAGTTTTTAATCTTAAGAGACTCAATAAAATATAAGAGATAGTAAGCTATCAGCTTCCACTGTCGGGTTAGGCATTTTTCCAAGGAGAACTCCTGCGATGTCCGAGAAGAAGTCATTCAGTTCGATTGCATTTATTTGTGTGGATTGAATTTGCTTCAAACTGCCCCTTTGTTCCGATTTTGCGATAACTTTTGTATTTGCAGTATAATTAGCATTTTTTATTTGTATTCAGAAATAAGTAATCTACTTATTTAATATGTGTTGAAACAATCTATCTATTTAAACGATTATTATCATCTAACGTCCTCATAAACTGATGCAAGATATTCTAGAGACCATGATTGCATTTGGTCAAACTGTTTTTGGGTTAGTAGTTTTCGGTATATTCTCATGAATCAACTGAAAAATGTAACTGTTTTTTTTCGGTACATATTGGCATCTCCAGCGGCTCTTATCGGAACAAATAAGCTAAAATTGAGTATCTGGGGTTGCTTTAGAGGTAGAACTCAACAATCAAAATTTGTCCAACCTCCGCAATTTTTACGTAGATATTTCGTGTTTTTCATGTATTTCGAAAATTTGCTAAATTTGCTCCACACCACAGCTTCTGCAGATTGAGTTGGTGGGTTGAAATTTGGTACGTAGATTGAGTTCATGTTGAGATATGTTCCTCTGAGGTTTTAACTCTTTTCTTCAACCGCGCTGCATTTCGCGAAGACTATTCCTTTCGAATCGCATATCGACTCGATGTGAAAAATCCGACCTTAGTGACGGAGCTCTCCTGCTCACGCGTTTTTATACTTTATTACAATCGAAATGAAAACATTATATAATTAATTTTACATAGACTCACACATTTAGCTTCTACTAGAACTATTTCGTAAATTCGGTGTGAAAAAACAAGTTTTTATTACTATTTTATTTGCAATGTATTTCCAGAAAGTAATGGCTTCCATTACATGTATAATTGTTATTAATAACTTTGAATAAGCTGCTATTTATTTGGGATGCGGTCATCAATGAAATAACCGAAATATTTTCGACCGACGTTTCGACAATTTATTTTGTCATCTTCAGGGTTGCTGGAAATGAGATATATGCTACATATTTGATGTTAATATAAGATATAAAAAGCACAAATTCTTAATATGATTCACTGTTTACACAGAAACAGTTTACAAAACAAAAAGAGAATTATCAATGTTTAAAAACAGATATCATGGAATCAATTATGAAAATTGTTTGTTTCATAAATGTAATTGAGGTGATCAAACAATATCATACCTACTTACAAATATAACGGCAATTTTCTGTAGTCAAAGTTTCTGATTTATTAAGATTTAATAATCGGATGAGTGCGGAATAACCTCTACACAATGGCATTGAAAACGAAACTGAACTAATATTCTTCGCTTGCAACTAACACATTAAGGTTCGCAATATGAGTTCTTGAATTAATAGAATTATTTAATTTGATATATAACATTTCATAGATCAACCGATTATACAATAATCGTTCCTTCTTCAAAATAACTGTTTGTTCAAAATCAAAAGAATGGTTATATATTTTAAAATGTTCAGCTAATGAAGTTTTCGGTTGTAAATTTGTTTTGCTGATTGAATATTTATGCTCTTCTATACGTTTGCCTAAATATCTTTTAGTTTGACCTATGTAGTACTTGTTACATTGGAGACAAGGAACTTAATAAATTACATTTGATGCTTGATCTCTGGAAGTTTTATCTTTTAATTTGCTGTATAAATTTAGGTAGTTAGTGTTATGATTTTTGAAAACTATAGATATATCTTCCGTTCTAAATATTTTAGATAGTCTCTCTGAGAGGCCTCGTATATATGTTAATAAGTATTTGTTTTATTATTATTGTTTATATTATTTTTTTATATTTCGTTGTGTTACTTCATCTATAACACTGGTATAATTATTTTCCAAATTATTAATGTTGAGAATTTTGGAAACAAACAGATAATGGTTTGATTGTAGAACAGAACTTAACTTAATTAATATTTTTATGCCAGAATTTTTTGTCTGATAAATGCAAAGCTCGATATTTGAGATTTTTGATAATATAAATTTCATGTTGGATAGGATGGTGTGATATACTAGAATTTAGCAGCTTATTCAAATTATCCAAACATTGGGCCAACTGAAATAAAAATACTAGATTTAATTATCAGTAAAGTCATGAAACTTTTAAATAACGCCTAAAATTTGCCAGATTCTTTATGAAAATATCTTATATTCCATCTATTTTCAAGTTCTGTGTTTATCAATTTTATTTCACTCATCGGCGGTTTTAATCTACTGTGAAGTTGTCTCATTCTGATTCATGTGGGCAAGCTGAGCAATTTTTAAGTATTGAAAACTCTTCTCCTACGCCAGACAATAACAAACTTTTCATCGGACACTCAATGGTTTAAAAATAATCATAATGTAAAAGACATTAAGAGGTGTTTTACTACCTACGAAGTTATGTGAATGTGTTGTAATAAAAATATGTCGTGGGCATTTATACCTGGAATATCACCCGTTTGAAAGCAGTTCCTCTGCATTCTTCGGAATTTAAATGGGTCGAAATTGGATAGAGAATATTATGAAATATTTGGTATTAATTCGCTAAGAGTCTTTTGATAATTTCATATGCTGTTTTATAATTAAATCGAAGTTCATTGCTAAGAAATACTATAGATATAATCCAACTAAGGAACACTCCTTCATTTCTAGAAATTATTTCATAAGTAAATATAAAAATAATTCAATAATCTAAGTATTTCTAGCCGGAGATATACATTTCAATATCCCGAAAATGATGTTAAACTGAGGGTAGATACTTCTGTTTTATATAAACAACATTTGAAATATCAACTCAATTTTCAAGGAAAACATTGACTATTCTCTCAAAGATCTATAGTTTTTAAAATCTGTACTAGTAAGTAATAATAATTTAAGCTGTAGGAATTAATCACCTGTTGGAAGAGTTGTGTCAAACGTTTCTGTCAAGTTTGAACATTGTGAATGTATTTTATGATATGTTTATGCGATGACATAACATATGTAAATTTGATAAAGGTTAAAATAGTAACCGAAACGTTATTAGAAAAATTTCAACATCTTTTCTGTTTTAACTGAAGCAGAAAACCCAAGAATAAGATGGTTCATGAATCAGATACATATATATATATATATATATATATATATATATTTATTTATATATATATATATATATATATATTTATATATATATATATATAAATATATTTATATATATATATATATATATATATATTTCTTAATTGAATTACGAATCGTTGAATTTTTATTAATTAATATTTAAGGGTATTCGATTCCGTGTTGGTGGTTATTGTTTGATAAGAAATACTCTTATGTCTTTGTCAAGCTTTCGCAATTATTTTATTGCTTCATCAGGGCTTCTACAAAATTAAAATGATATATTAAAATAAGGTATTTAACCTCCAAACGAAATTGTTCTTACCGAACGTTGAGGTTATTGACGTGAACATTGCAAACTTGCTACAATACAATACATTTCAATACTCGTACAACACAACAAACATACAAAAGGTCACTATATAAAATTAATCTTAAAGTAAAAATAAAATTACAATTTGAAAACACCTGATCTTTCTTTCTTTTGTAAAGAGCTGTCAGTTTTAATTGAATATGTTAATTAATCACGGTTCGTTATAAAGTCAATGTTTACTTCTTGAACTTATCATGGTCACCTCATTTGGCTCAGTTATCCAGTTGTCCATCATTTACTACATTGTTGTTAAGTGTAGTTAATAAATGTGAATAGATGATACTTAAGTTTTGGGTGTCTGTCTTTTTATTTATGTTAGCTTGATGTTTGTATATATTTACCATTTCATGAATAATTCGTTTTTGGTAATTCTTTTCTATTTTTAAAATTTTAACCTGTTCAAAATCTATCCTGTGGTCGTTATTACTTGCATGTGCATGTGTATTTTTGGGTAACCAAAAATACACAAAGAAGGAAATCCTTTGAGACCGATAATATCAAGTATCAATAGTCCTACGAGTGCACTATCAAAGTACATAGCTGACATTTTGAAAACAGCATATGATACTAACAACCAATATTATATAAAGGACAGCTTTCAGTTTTCTGAAATTATAAATGGATTTATGATTCCAGAAGGTCATGTTCTGGCATCATTAGATGTGGTAAATTTGTTTGGGAATTTAACAACAACCGAAATAAAACGGGTTTTAAAGATAAAATGGTGTAGAATAACTGAGCACACCAATGTAGATGAAGAACTTTTTTTCAAGATACTGGAATTTGTGTTAGACAATAACTGTTGCACTTTCCAGGGAAAGTATTACAAACAAGTCATTGGATGTGCAATGGGCTCGAAGCTTAGTCCAATACTATCACAATATGTGATGGATAGTTTATTGGATGAATGTATGCCAATGTTGTCATTTGAATTGCCGTTCATATTAAAGTTCGTGGATGACATGATTTTAACTTTACCAGCCACCCATGAAGAAGAACTATTAGATTGTTTCAATTCTCATAGTGAACACATAAAGTTCACTATAGAAACAGAAGATGAAAATCATTCGGTGCCTTTTCTGGACTGTGAAGTACATAGACATGATGGGTCAGTTAAACTCGACTGGTACAGAAAGGGAACTTGCTCAAATAACTTTATCAACTACCATTCTAACTACACATTTAATGTGAAGGTCAATTTTATTAAGGAAATGAGGAACCGAATAGAAAAGATATGCCACTTGGAATTTCGAAAAAGGAGCATTGACAGACTTGGGGTTATGCTGGTCCAAAATTCATACCCACCGACCATGATAAATAAATTGTTGTATGCGACGAGAATAAACATAAATAACGATAACAATATACTGAACCCGCACCAAGATGAAGAACAGAATCAAGAGGTTCATCAAATACATGCCACAATAACACAAATAGACGGATTAACAACGAAAATTAAAAAGTTATTCAGGACGCATGCAGCAGTAAAAATTATCACAGTTAATACAAGGACAGTAGCGGCACTGTACTCCCATTTAAAAGACAGAATCCCTGTTAAACTTTCAAGTAATGTTGTGTATAAATTGAGCTGTTTAAATTGCGATGGTGTTTATGTCGGTCAAACATCCCAGTGGTTGAAGAGTCGAATTGCCATACACTCCAATGACATAATACACAATAAAGATCGATGTGCACTTGCGACACATGCAAGTAATAACGACCACAGGATAGATTTTGAACAGGTTGAAATTTTAAAAATAGAAAAGAATTACCAAAAACGAATTATTCATGAAATGGTAAATATATACAAACATCAAGCTAACATAAATAAAAAAACAGACACCCAAAACTTAAGTATCATCTATTCACATTTATTAACTACACTTAACAACAATGTAGTAAATGATGGACAACTGGATAACTGAGCCAAATGAGGAGACCATGATAAGTTCAAGAAGTAAACATTGACTTTATAACGAACCGTGATTAATTAACATATTCAATTGAAACTGACAGCTCTTTACAAAAGAAAGAAAGATCAGGTGTTTTCAAATTGTAATTTTATTTTTACTTTAAGATTGATTTTATATAGTGACCTTTTGTATGTTTGTTGTGTTGTGTCATTTTAATTTTGTAGAAGCCCTGATGAAGCAATAAAATAATTGCGAAAGCTTGGCAAAGACATAAGAGTATTTCTTATTAAACAATAACCACCAACACGGAATCGAATACCCTTAAATATTAATTAATATATATACAGTGCTTTCATGATGAAAGGAACAAATTCATTAAAAAATTAGGTTTCTATTTCATGTTAAAATCCTCGGACAGGTCGATTAGTATTTTTATTTGGGCATTTTTCGCAATGAAAATTTTGTATACAGGGTGTCTCATTCAAGAGCTATGGCTTTGTCATTAGTTTTTTTAAAGGTAATACCCTGTATATTATTTCACTTTACAATTCTACGATAAATTCTTATCACTTTTTGTGAACATACCATATGCCTCAACTAGATGGATTGCCAGAAACGGAGATAGTGGGTAATGAGAGGTACGATATGAAAACACACAAATGTAATTACTAATTTAATTTTTACATATGTTCAATCTGTTGTCCGTTTACTTCGAGACATTTTTGAAGTCGATTCAATGTTTCCCGTTGCACATTTTCAATTACTTCTGGACTGATAAGTCTTATTTCCTGCCTGATTCTCTCTTTTAGATCATCAATATTATTTGGTCTATTCAAATAAACTTTAGACTTCAAATAACCCCATAAGAAAAAATCCAATGGGGTTATGTCCGGTGATCTTGGCGGCCACTCAATCGGACCTCTCCGTCCTATCCATCTGTTGGGAAAAGTTGCATCAAGAAATTGTCGAACAGCGATTGAATAGTGAGGAGGTGCCCCATCTTGTTGAAACCATATCTCGTTATTAGGTATGTCAGGATCTTGTGGGTTAGGAAACAAAACAGCTAAAGCCGGAATGAGTTCGAACTGGAGAAAGTTCAAGTAGTCCTCTCCGTTTAGTGTTCCTTCAAAAAAATAGGGACCAACTATACGATTTCGAACAATCGCTGCCCATGTATTAATTTTTTGAGGCCGCTGTGTGTGGCATTCTTGCATACAATGAGGATTCTCGGTCGCCCAATATCTACAGTTTTGTCTGTTGACGTGGCCATTTGAAGTAAAGGTGGCTTCATCAGAAAAAATTATGTTTGTAATGAAATTTAGATGTTGATTATGAATTTCAAGAATCTGCTCACAAAACTGTACTCTGCGGTCAAAATCGTCTTCTAATAATTCATGTACCAGCTTAATTTTATAGGGATGATACTTATTTACCTTAAGTATTTTATGCACGGACCCTACTGATAAATTGAAATTATTGGAAATTGTAGTAATGGATGTATGAGGGTTATCTTGGGTTTCTAGTAGAACGTTCAGCACTGTTTCTTCAGATACTCTCGGTGGTCTTCCTTTAGGTAAATCTCTAACGTGGCCGTATCTCCTGAATTTTGATTCAATTTTGCTGACTGTCGATCTAGTAATTGGCGGACGATCAGGATGATTTTCATTGAATAGATTGCAGACTTCTTCTTGTGAACGCACCCTATCTCCAAAACCAATCATCATAAGTACTTCAATACGTTCTCTCTCAAGTAATTGCATTTTCTTAAACAATGAAGTAGTGTAGTGCCTGGAGCGTTAAAAACGTGAAAACTGCGGACTATACAGCACCAGTGAATGAATTCAGATGGTACATGTGCAATTTCATTCTTCAGATTTAATGACAATGTTTACCTAAATTTTTTTTTGTACTTTTAATCCACATTTTAAATCTCCAGGTGCTCCACTATCTCCGTTATAATCTGGGAATCCATCAACTTGAGGCATATGGTATGTTCACAAAAAGTGATAAGAATTTATCGTAGAATTGTAAAGTGAAATAATATACAGGGTATTACCTTTAAAAAAAACTAATGACAAAGCCATAGCTCTTGAATGAGACACCCTGTATACAAAATTTTTATTGCGAAAATTGCCCAAATAGAAATACTAATCGACCTGTGCGAGGATTTTAACATGAAATAGAAACCTAATTTTTTAATGAATTTATTCCTTTCATCATGAAAGCACTGTATATATATATATATATATATATATATATATATATATATATATATATATATTTATATATATATATATATATGTTTATATATATATATATATATATATATTTATTGTATATATATATATGTATATATATATATATATATATATATATATATATATATATATATATATATATATATATATATATATATATATATATATATATAGTACCATTGAGTATATATTTCTTAAAATTTCGTTTTCTGTTTCATAATGTATGTATGAATTTCAAAATTCATCATATCTCAATAGATTTGCGTTATTGAACCTGGCTTCGAAACGTTGAAGAATTTCAATAGTGTAAAGTTAATTTGCACTGAGAACGCGCTGAATCACATATAGTGTGTCATAATGAAAATATATGTATGTATGCCGCAACATTATGGGTTCAATAAGATGTTATAAACAATAGACAATTGCTGCAATTGGAGAGAATCATTTGCACATAATCAAAGTAGCCAAGGTCACCATATGAAAATTATTCTATCCCGGTCCAGACTATAAAGTCATCGCTAGTTGGGATTTGTTTACTTCAGATTTCAGAGGAGACATTTATTATATTTGGGGACTTCGAGACAGAATTGAAGAAAAAATAGAAACTAATATTCTTTGGAATATCTTAAATTTTGAGAAATTCACTCTTATCAGGTAGGTACCTACTAAGGAAATAGTTGAAAAAATGTAACTCCAAATCGAAATCTTGTGTAATACGGCGATGAAAATATAATGACCTATATATATATATATATATATATATATATATATATATATATATATATATATATATATATATATTACCATTATAAATATTTATTCAAAAAAATAAAGAATACTACAATACATGAGTAATACAATAAGTACCTATGTTACAAAAACATGAGTATATGTTACATGTCAATAAGCTGAATACATAACTCAACGAAAAAAATCGAAACTTATATTCTTTAAAATACCTATCTTAAAATTTGAAAAATTCACTCTTATCAAGTACCTATAGTCTGTCCAGCGACCGCTGGCGTGTACGTCACCAATTATATATGACGTCGATCGTGAACACTGTTGCCAGACGTAATAAATAATCTTAAATCTAAATAGCTAACCCAATTTTCAACAAAATGAGATATCTTGCATGTTTGACATGGCGGGGATTTTTAGCGGTAAATTCAAATTGACCATTATTCCCTACAAGAAGTGTCTATCTATATGGAATCCATATTCATCGATCGATAAATCAAACTTAATTACAAAATCTTCTAGGTTACTCGGCGACTGTCAAACGTGAAATGCCGATTACCGGCGCGTTGGTCGAGAGGGTCCGACAACATTGCAAATTTTTCAATTAAATGAAAACTTAACAAACATTCAACTTATTTTCATTACTTGGAATGTTAGTTTTTCTTGAGAGATACATACGATTTGATATGTTAAGAACAGGATATTTGTCGAAATGGATGATCCGGTCAATATCACCATATAACTACATTTTCAGAAAATTACTTACGACAGTTATGAATTTTGACCATTTCGAATTTTATTTATTTGGGTAGGCAGCCTTGCGTCGTTATTTGCGCATGACTGTGACGTACACGCCAACTTAGACTTGACAGACTATACTAAGGAAATAGTTGAAAAAATGATGAAACAACAAAGTGAAAGCTTGTGTAATAAGGCGATAAAAATATAATGACTTATATACATATATTTACATCAATGTCAATTTTGTCATTTCATTCATTCATTATTGTTGGTGTTTATCAACAGCGACAGTGGTTCGTTCATCTCAAAAATAACGATTTGAGATTTTAATGATATTAGGATATGACGATAGACGAAGGAGTCAACAAGAAACTTGTAATATCTTCAATCATTCATATCCTAACCGAAACCCCTTTACAAGGTCTACTTTGAGTGAATTGGTGAAAAAGTTTAATGAAACTGGTGTAGTAAATGAATTACCCAGATCAGGGCGTTCAAAAACTGCAACAACTGAAGACACGAAACCTGCCAATAGTCAAGAATTGATAGACCGGGAGATGGTGACACAAATTATTAGGTCATTTGTACCAGTATGGCGGTTCTTCAGGGGTCTAATCACGTAAAGGCAAAAAGGAAAATGTTGGTCTTAGCGCTGGTACCGGCGGCCCAATTGCGTGGGCGTTAATCGAACGCTTCGGATAAATAACGAGTGTCGAACGATTTGTTCCACAAAAATGCTTGTATTTTCAGATAGTCGAAAAAAAAGAAGTAGGCGGTAGCGTAATGACATACTTCTCGGGTGTGACTTACAGCCCGCCATACCGACGCGAATACATTAATTTAAATAAAGCAATTGAACCATTTGTATGTTTGCATAACTAATCATCGTCGAGTAGCCATTCATGAAAATCACCTTGCCATACTTTTCCGACAGTTCCCAATGGCCGCCATACCACTGCGAAGGAGTAATTTTTGTTTATTTCGCCAAACGATTTGTACCAGTATTGCATTTGAATTTTTGGAAATTATTTGACAAAATGTGACCGTTATTATTTTTCCCATACTTCTAGTAGGGGGAAAAAGTGCTGTCATACTTGAAATATTTATTGGACACATTTTAAAAATACGACTGTAAAATCATTTTTAATCATGGAATCATTGTCTTCTCTTCGTTTGGATGCAATTGTACCTAAAAAAAATTATTATAGATTGTAACCATGGGGCGGACGACTGTCGGATTTGAGCTAAAAGTTAAAAAAAAATTGACGATTTGTACCAGTATGGCATTTGTATTTTTGGAAATTATACGATACAATGTGACCATTATTATATTTGCCATACTTCTAGTAGAGGGAAAAAGTGGCGCCATACTGGTACAAATCGTTCGAATTACGAATAAAATCTTAAAATTATGAAAAAATATTGTTCACATTCGCCACCTCCCACAGGTATGGCATTATCAGACTTCTATTTATGATCATACAGAGAACTATTGAAAAAACTTTCAGGGTGGTACAAATCGTTTGACGGAAAAAAAAATTACTCCTTTGCAGTGGTATGGCGGCCATTGGGAACTGTCGGAAAAGTATGGCAAGGTGATTTTCGTGAATGGCTACTCGACGATGATTAGCTATGCAAACACTAGCCTAGTACAAATGGTTCAATTGTTTTATTTAAATTAATATATTCGCGTCGGTATGGCGGGCTGTATGTCACACCCGAGAAGTATGGCATTACGCTACCGACTACTTATTTTTTTTAACTATCTGAAAATACAAGCATTTTTGTGGAACAAATCGTTCGACAATCGTTATTTATCCGACGCGTTCGATAAACGCCCACGCAATTGGGCCTCCGGTACCAGCGCTATCCTTTTCCTTTTTGCCTTTACGTAATTAGACCCTTGAAGAACCGCCATACTGGTACAAATGACCTAATTTTTTGTGTCACCATCTCCCGGTCTATGAAACAGTCAGACATATTGCAGAATGTATTACGAAGTTTTAAAGATCTCATGACTTGTTTCATTGAGGCAAACGGACAATATTTTGAGCATCTGCTGTAGCCGTTTTTACTTTGTTTTCTAAAATTTCCTAGATATTTGGGTGACACCCAAATATCTTTTTCTCGCATATCACAAACATTTGTTTTCAGTTTTGGCAATTTTTGTTCAACCTGATTTGGGTTTTATGTAAGGAAAATATTCAAGATTATGCGAATTGAACCAGTTTGTTTAATCTTATTGAACTTGATGTATTATTTTAAATTCGGCGACAATACCGTATTTTCACCTATAACTCCGAAATTGTTTTTTAGGTATAGAGAACAACATATGAAAGATATTCAGTATTTTTCAAGGATTTAAAAAAAAATGTAAATACCACTGTAAGATCGGCCATATCACAGAACCCTCACAATTCAAAATTCATAAAAATCGTGCGAGGGGTTTCTAAATAATTGCGGCGTTCCATACATAAAACTCACTCTGTATATATATATATATATATATATATATATATATATATATATATATATATATATATATATATATATATATTTATATATATATTGGACATTGTAGTTTCAGCGTTCGCCTAACCTAACATTCTCCCAGTTTTACCTGGCAACGTCTTCGTGGTTTGAATTGTATTTTATTTATTTACATTTATAATTGATAAATAAGGAATATCTATATTTTATTTCAGGTAAAACTGACGTGTATGTCATTCATTCTTCCTTCAAGGGAGAATGTTAGGATATTCAAAAGCTGAAACCACAATGTCCTAACATTCTCCCTTGAATGATGAGTGGGAATTCCATGTCGTCAGATATCATGAAACTAGCTCCGTTGGAGTGTTGATTATCACCTTTATCATACACGCTACGTCTGTTTAGCGCGAATAAATTTTGATTATAAATAATATGAATACCGAATTCTTCTATAATTTGAAATGTTCCATCTTTATACTCAACATTCAAAACGTCTGTCAGTTTATAATTGTTACTTTCTTTTCTATCTGATATTGAGTTTTTTCCATAATTAGCTGTCGAAGAAGAAAATACTTGAAGGAAATCTGATTAACCTATGCACATGACTTCAGCAGAGTTCATACCGGTAGTGAATGTTTTTTTTCTGGTTTCAAGTACGGAATATGTTGAGATTAACTGGCGCCTAGAGTTCGGCTTTAAATTTATTTTTAGCTCAAAAATCAAAATCAGAAGTAAAAAAAATGGTTTCTATTGTAAACTGTGGAAAGGTAATTACATTATTTCGAACTCAACGTTTAGATTCATATTCATTGACGATCGACAATTACAAGATGATCTAATTCTGTAAAGATTAACTGATCTATTTTGATGTTCTTTGGAGAATTGGATCAAAGATAAGCAATTTGTAAATTCGAGAATTTCTCTACACTTACTTACTACGTTACCATATTTTTCATTGTATTAGCGACAAAGAAAAGGGTTATATCCTCATATTTGTATCTCACATGAAATCAGTAATAAGAATTGTGTAATTTAAATTAAACACATCAAAAATAAGTATACCTATTCTAGGTAAATTATCACATAATAAAAGGGTTCATCATTTATTCATATTTCAATTTTCTTGAGGAAAAGGGAAAATTTTAGTTTACTCTTACGTTTTTCCTAGATATCCTGTATTTGAATACCTATCTCAGCAGAAATTAATTTAGAAGAGTAGCTTATACAAATTCAATAACATAGCCAACAACGGAAGCAGCGTTAATTATTCTCTTTATTCTCGGAAACCATTAGAATTTTCCATTTTCTGAGCGACATAAGTTAGATGATGCTCTTTTACATATTCTGAAACCAACAGGAATGAGGTGATTCATATTGGATTGAGGTTATCCGTGCCGCAAGTTGATTCTTCCTATGAACATAGTATATAAATATATTAAGATCATTTTAACCAAGTAACTCCGGAAACTCCTATCATAAAAACCACAGAATTGGTGATTATTAAATTGAACTTCTAGACATTTTAAGCATTAATTTTAATTAAAATTAACTGTAATGACAATGCCAGGTATGATGTATATATTTATATATATATATATATATATATAAATATATAATATATATATATATATATATATATATATATATAATAGATATATAGATATATATATATATATATATATATATATATATATATATATATATATAATATATATATATATATATATATATAATATATATATATATATATATATATATTTATATATATATATATATATATATATATATATACATATATATATATAAACATATATATATATATATATATATATATATATATATATATATATATATATTTTATATATATATATTTATATATATATATATAAAATTTATATATATATATATATATATATATATATATATATATATATATATATATATATATAT
>JARQZK010003024.1:85000-165000 GCA_030704885.1 Cynegetis impunctata | reverse complement strand
TGTTGAGGACCAAAGAGTCCGAAACACGTGTCAACGGCTGCTTCGACATATGAGGGCTAGACCGATAATTTTGCTTGTTTTATATACTATTTCCCCGCGATATATATATATATATATATATATATATATATATATATATATTTCCAGTATCTGAAGTGCTTTTTCAGAGACAAAATTTGGATAAATTTTTTTCAACCGCCGCCTTTTTCACTTAGATGTTTCTAGTTTTGTCGTGGTTTTTGAAAAATTGTCGAACTCCGAAGCTTCTGCAGATTGAGTTAGAGGGTTGAAGTTTGGTACGTACATTGAGTTTATGTTGAAATACGATCCTTTGTGGGTTTCAACTGTTTTCCTCAACCGCGCTGAATTTCGTGGTGACTATTCCGTTCAAATTGCATATTGATCTGTTTCTCAGTACGCGTTACACTTTGCGATTTTTTTTTGCAATATAGGGTTGAAATTTGGCAGGTATGTGGATTGAGTTGGTGTTGAGGTACGTTCCTTCATTGGTTTCAACTTTTTTCCTCAACCACGATGCACTTTGCATTATTTTTTTCATAAAATATATCATTTGCTACTCTTCAATTTGGTTTGCTAAAGCATGATTTTACGAAATATAATTCAATCCGTTCGAATATCATCTCAACGCGATGCATTTCTCTCGAAAAATACGACCTCAAAGATGGAGTTCTGCTGCTCACGAGTTTTTCTTGATATAAAAAAAGGATTTTCTCTGTTACCTCTATGCATGGTTGTTGTGGTAGAAAGTCTTGATCTGCATTTGTAGATAAGGGTCTTGATGGTTGGAAATGGGTGGGTATGAGCGGCATAAGTTCATATTGGAAAATTCTTCCTTTTTTTTCTGACACAATTTATGACTTATCTGAACTCGACCTCATGTTGCATGACGGTAAGTGTATTCGACAATGATGAGGACTTCTCTGGAATATTCCAGATTTTTCCAGATTGTATTCAAATGTAATTGTGAGTTCTAGAATGTTGTAAAACGAGAAATTTCGATCGTTAAAGTAATATAAGCCGAAGTTCATAGCTGTTTTGTCAGTGTTGACCATCACTCCAAATAAATAAACTATAAATATAGTGTATAAGTGAAGTAATAAATAAACTTTTTATACATTATATAAAGTTTACGTTAAATAGTGTTAAAAAATCTGTATATGTTGATGATCGTGTATAAGATATAGAAAAACTGATTCTATTAGTATTGAGCGTACCATGTATTTCGACCCGAGAAACGCCGGGTTTCGTAGCTAGTATTATATAAATCTATTTGCGGAAAACGGTAACCTACCTATCAATTTTTGTTCAGCATCATTACATAATACCTGATAAAATTTATGCATGAGCTACCATATGATATTCTTGGAATAAATTCTAAAAATTGCAATCTGAAGTAAAATACCGTTGTTTCAGTATGAGAAGACTGGTGGTACCATCAAAATCCATTAACTACAAGAACACATAACTTTGAAATAATCTCTCTCTGACTCAGGAAGTTCCAGAATCAAGCGACATGCCATACAATTAGTACACATATGAACCCGTCCTTTCAAGGCCATCTCACCTCGTGTTCAATTAACGGAATGAGAAAAAGAGGTAACGCCACTGTGCATCTCATATCACCCGCGGCATTGTGCCGGCCGGGTCCCTTCTTTGCCCACCTTCCCCTCGGAGACCTGCTGAAGTGCGTAGCTCGGTAGCTGAACCGGTAGGCAACAGGTCAATAGCTCTGTCCTTATCAGCTCTTTAAGCTGGTATTCACTCTTTCTCTTGTCGTTTCTCTTTTGATTTTATTGTGTTGCTCTCTCTCGGAAACCATTTTCCTTCTTGATTCAACTTAATAGAAACGCATATTTTATTTCTTCGTTGTTTTCGAATGATGGGTCTCTACAAGCGGTTTGTGTCCAGACACGCTTCGTGTAAAGGTCCGTTTACACGAATGCCTGGATTAAATTGTAGAATATGTAGAGTACATGCATCAATAAAAAATTCAAAAAAGTTCTCTGTTTTTAGTCGTATTTTCCCCGAAAATACCTACTATTGCATGGTATCCGTTTTAGAACTCCTAGACCTCGATTTTCGGAAATTTTTTAATGTCTGATAGGCATATATATATATATCTATATATATATATACATATATATATATATATATATATATATATATATATATATTTATATATATATATATTTATCTATAAATATATATATATATATATATATATATATATATATATATATATATATATATATATATATATATATATATATATATATATATATATATATATATATATGTACACACACATCTATATATACGAGGATGTATTGAGCTAGTTAGCCTAGACCAGTTCCCTGCATAAACAAAGTATTGCGTTACCATAGCAACGAAAAATAACTTATTAGAAGTGTCAGTGTAAAATCACGCTATAAATTAAAAGAAAAAATATGTCCAACGAAATTGTGAAAATCGAAAAATTGGAGTATCGAGCCATCATCAAGTACCTGTATTTAAAAGGGTTGAGAGGTAAGCAGATTTACGAAGATATGCTTAATACCCTTGGTGATCAATGTCCTTCGTATGCGACCGTGAAAAATTGGACTGCAAGCTTCAAAAGAGGTAAATTTTCCATTGAAGATGATGACCGATCGGGAAAGCCAGTTTCTGTGCCAGTCCCCGAAAATATCACTGCAGTTCATGACATGATTTTAACAAACCGTCAAATTGGGCTAAAACGGATATCTGAAGCACTGAATATTTCATACGAACGCGTTCATCATATAGTTCACGTCAATTTGGACATGAGAAAAATTGCTGCAAAATGGATCCCCAAATGTTTGAATGTAGTAGCATCGCGTTCGATCTGTGCTCGATTTGAAAACGATGTGGACTTCTTAAACCGAATTGTTACTACGGATGAGACTTGGGTACATTTCTACGATGCATAAACAAAGCAACAATCGATGGAATGGCGACACTCCGGTTCTCCAAGACCTGAGAAGTTTCGTGTCCAAAAATCTGCTGGAAAAGTTCTTGCTTCAGTTTTTTGGGATTGCCATGGAGTAATCATGATTGATTTTTTGGGTAAAGGTAGAACAATAACTGGAGATTACTAATCGACATTACTGACCACTCTACGGGAAAAAATTAGAGAGAAAAGATGCGGAAAGCTATCCAAAGTTGTTTTGTTTTTGCAGGACAACGCCCCTGCACACAAATCTCATGTTGCCATGCAAAAAATTCGTGATTTATTGTTTGAATTACTAGAACACCCCCCTTATTCACCAGATTTGGCTCCGTCCGACTTTCCTCAACTGAAAAAAAGTTTAAAAGGTCGTGAATTTTCTTCCAACGAGGAGCTAATAAAAGCTGTGGAGGTCTGGTTTGTAGAGCAAGAAGAAATATTTTTTTTGAAAGGTCTCGAGACGTTGCAGGTTCGCTGTAATACATGTATACAATTAAGAGGAGAATATGTTGAGTAATAAAATATTTTGAAATTGAAATTTTGTTTGGTTCTGTATGCTAAGAATTTTTCAATATATCCTCGTATATATATATATATATATATATATATATATATATATATATATATATATATATATATATATATATATATATATACATATATATATATATATTCCCGGTACATATTGGCATCTCCAGCGGCACCCATCTAGTCAAATGAGCTGAAACTTGGTACATGGGACTGTTTTCGTAACAGAACGAAACTATCGAAATCTTTACTTCTCGAATTTTCATTTGTAGTAGAGGGATGAAATTTGGTACGTGGATTGAGTTAATGTTGAAGTACGTTGCTTCGTTGGTTTCAGCTTGTCACTTCAACCACTATGAACTTCGTGAATTCACTAAATTATTGTTAATCCGGACATCCTACTGCGTAGCACTAGGAATGCTAAAACCCCTCAGCGCATGTGCATGTCGTAATGCCTATCTAAAAATCGCTATATTTTTTTATTCTTCGTGGGGAAAAATGAGGAAAAAAAATTTCCTTATGAAATCATATGTGTTTTATCGATATCCTTTGGAATTTTTAAAATCGGACCAGATCTCAACTTTTTGTCGTCTCGTCACGTCGTCTCATCATTACCTCACAAAATTGCAAACGCCTGTCATGGTCATATTCCAAAAGCTCCTGGACAAGACATACCTGATATGGGTGGTACTTTCCCTCACTATTGTACGTCTAGACACACCATAATTTTGGGCCAATGGAACCGTGGACATATTCGGATTTTCCTGCAGGTTTAATAAAATGTTCAATTTCTGATCGTCTATAGCACGCGATTATGGACCACTTCTGTGCTAATCCTTTACTGTACCATGATTCCCAAATTTCTGAAATATCTTACTGACAGTAAACTGATAAATGGACTTCTGCGGATATTTTTTTTCTTTGAATAAAGCGCACACTTCACTCTGGCTTCGCATTCTATTTCCACATCCCAGCAATATTAATACTTGGATTCGCTGCCTTTCTGACAATACCATTTTTGTTTAATAAAATTAGAAGAGAACACTTTGGGGATATAGAGGCTAATGAAATGAAAGTTTACAAAGAATTACTTCAAATTTCAAAATGAAACAAAACAAATGTTCTGATTATATCAATGTAATAAACATATATTTTACTTTAAAAATACACCTGATACATAAATTCTGTTTATTCATTAATTTATCGCTCATAATAACATCACAAGAAAGGAATTTTTGTCAGAAAAGTTTTCGTCTGGTACGAATGTTTTTACAGGCAAGGGGTTGAAAAAAAATAATCAATCTGAATGCCAAAAAATTAGTAACTACGATCGAAACTCAATTCACATGTATCAGATTTTTTATCTGAAGTTATTGGTTGAAAAAGTATTAATTTGATTTTCTTGAAACGCATTTTTTTCTAATTACAATGAAACTAGAAGAAAAACAGAGATTATGGTAAGATTCCATTTTCTGTGAGCTTTACAACGAGTCCACACATGATATTATGTTTCAGATTGAAAAACGGAAGTTGGATGTTGAATGGGGTTGCGGTTAAGGGGTTGAAGAAACTCTCGATTTTATTGCCAGAAAATGAGGGTAATTAAAAAACAATTGACGGGTTCAAGAGTTTCTATTTTGAATTATTGGTTGAAGAAATATTCACTTTATTCCATATAGGTATATATATATATATATATATATATATATATATATATATATATATATATATATATATATATATATATATATATATATATGTATATATATATATATATATATATATATATATATATATATATATATATATATATATACACTCACCGGCTAAAAAACTCGCCCACCTTAAATTTTGCTGAAGTTCGTTCTCCAAGAATATTTGCAATTTTTCATCGATTTCAATTATTTCTACGCCAAATTGTAGATAAATTCTTTGGTATTAAAACAAACTTCAGAAAAGTTTTCCAAAAATTCTGATAGCTTATTTATACAGGGTGAAAAAAAACCGTGTATTTGTAGTCCAATTTCTTAACATCCTGTTGAACAGTTCGGGAAATTTGTAGAGTTTACGCTCAGTTTATTACATAGACCATCCTTTTCGCCATCTTTCAGTTTTTATTTCACCTTGATATCTTGATTTCTTTTGAAGATACACATATCCAAATAAAAGCCTGGAATTTAAAAAACACGCCAAGCTCGATTAAGGAACAAAAACGAAGGGGGCTTCTGTCAGATTAATTCAGCAGGCGCATGTCAAACTATCGTCAATAAATTTCATTCTCCAGGAAGCTGTAGTTTCTTTTGCTACATTTGTTGGAGATGACTTCATTTTAATGTACGACAATGCAAGACCGCATGCAGCATATTGTCGACCAATATTTGAATGAGGTTGATATTCAACGATTAGAATGGTCTGCATGTAGCCCGGATCTAGATCCGATTGAAAATGAGATGAAATTCAAAGAAACATTCGTCGTCCTATTCTAGCCGACGAGCTGCGTTTTGCATTGCAAGCTGAATATTATGCAATTCCTCAAGTTCGTATTATCAATTCGATGTATCGGCGATAGCGTGCAGTTATTTCTGCTAAAGATGGGCATAAGAAATATTGAAAAATGCCAATAATGTTTTTTTTTTGTTTCAAATTACTGTTGAATATTAAAACATTACAAATTGAATTTTTTCCCTAAAACAATTCCAGGCTTTTATTTGGATAGGTGTATCTTCAAAAGAAATCAAGGTATCAGAGTAAAATAAGAACTGAAAGATAGCGAAAAGGATAATCTTTGTAATAAACTGAGCGCAAACTCTACAAATTTCCCGAACTGTTGCACAGTGTGTTAAGAAATTGAACTACAAATACACGGTTTTTTTTTTCACCCTGTATAAATAAGCTATCAGAGTTTTTGGAAACATTTTCTGGAGTTTGTTTTAATGCCAAAGAATTTATCTACAATTTGGCGTTGAAAAAGTTGAAATCGATGGAAAATTACGAATGTTCTTGGAAAACGAACTTTCAGGTGGGCGAGTTTTTTTGCCGATGAGTGTATATATATATATATATATATATACAGGGCTATTCAAATTCGAGTATATGCATGGGGATTTCGATAACGGTAAGAGATAGAGGGATGGTTAAATGGGAGCAAAGTAGCATATTTTAGAGGTTAGTTATATGGATAAAAAAAATCTGATCTAGCTCCTTCAGTTCTGGAGTTATATAGGAAAAATCGGAAATTTCGAAATTCTTTTTTTGCCTATATCTTTTTATTTAATGAATTGTTTTTAAAACAATTGTCACTTTGCCATTGCCACTTTTTGTAGGCTATCCAAATATCTGAATTAAAATTATATACAGGGTGTCGTGTAAATAGGGCCACCCTCAACTTTCAATTTTCAAATACGGACCTGTATTTTTTATTGCATTTTTTTGAATGCCAAGAGTCATGTTTTATATTCACGTAGTATTTTCATCTGAATTACAGAGTGTTCTGGAAATATTGAACTATTACCAGTAAAATTCCAACACTTTCTTAAAATTCCAGCTCTAATTTAAAAAAATAACATAGAATAAGGTATAGAATGCCTAGGATTTGGAAGATAATCAACATTATTCGACGAAGAATGTCTTCTTCAAGAATTCATCCACATTTCAGCTCACGCAACGCATGATCAATGTACGAAAATATGAAATTCTTCCTAGTACGTGTATGTGCATATAATCATTGCCCAAACAAAAAAATCTTCGACTGGCAATCTTCATATTACAGACAACAATTTGGAAATATTTCATTGATACTCACTACCTACATTTTTCAGCAAATTCATGGGCATTCTGTTGCTATATACAACAATCATTATGATTGAACTATTTGAGTTCTCATAGTATGCTTTGGAAATTAAATATTTAGTTCACCTCACTTGTCAATATTTTGACAGTCTCTTGGAAATTATCGTTAGTATTTAATGAAATATCTGTTAGCACTGAAAATGGGTTTCCCCACAGAGCAGAAAAGAGATATTATTAACGTTTTCTACAGAAATAATAGGAACATTCATCTTTCCGCTGAAAATTATTTAAATCTGTACCCAGAAAGACATCAGCCGCATCCCATGTATTTCAGAATTTTGGACAGAAACCTTCGCGAATATGGATCTTTCACAAAACCAAGGAGAAAATATGGGAACAAAACTCCTATTGAGTTACAGGAAAACATACTTCAAGCGGTAAGTAGATTATACTGAAAAAATATTGATTAGGCTCACCTCCTTATTTCAGATCAATACAAATCAATCAAAATCCACAGTACAAATTGCTAAGGAATTGAATTTGCCGCAAACTACAGTATGGCGTACCTTAAAAAAAACAGATTCAAATGCTATAAAGTTAAAATTGTTCATAAATTATATCCAGGAGACGCCGAAAGACGGCGAAATTTTTGTAATTGGATGTTGCAAAAATTAGGCGATGACAGAAACTTTTTGAATTGTATTATTTGGTCGGATGAAACACGTTTCACAAATTGTGGTGTTTTCAATAGGAACAACGAGCATGTTTGGTCACAAGCCAATGAAAATAATTTCAGAGAAGCGAGACCTCAAGTGCGATTTGGTCTAAATGTATGGGCTGCAATTTTGAAGGATCGAGTTCTAGGTCCCTACATTTTTGCCGGGACGCTCAATGGCGAACGTTATCTAGACTTCCTCAGACAAACATTCAGTGAATATCTCGATGATATTCCCATTGCTAATTTAAATCGGTTGTGGTTTCAACACGATGGAGCTCGCCCACATTGCACAAGAGACGTTAATCAATATTTACAAGAAACATTTCAAGACAGATGGATAGCAAATAATGGGCCTATAAGATGGCCTGCAAGATCCCCAGATCTCAGTGTACTTGACTTTTTTTATGGGGTACACTAAAAAATAGAATATATCAAAATGAAATTGAAAATATAGAAGATTTAAGAATTAAAATCATGAACGCTTTCGCATCACTACGGCGAAGAGATATTTTCAGAGCGAATAATAACTTGAAAAAACGACTCCGTAAATGTCTGGAACGAGAAGGTCTTCAATTCGAACATTTATTTCGATTATGATTACTTATAATGACTTATTTCAATTCTAGATAATAATTAAACATGTTCTTGTGCCATAAGTTATAAAATATGAAAACCTATATGATCAAATACAATGTTATGTTTGTGACAGATTATGTTTGTGAGTTCTCAGCAGAATACATACAACAGATCTTCCTCATACCTACCTACTTAGGTGAATCGACATGGGGATCAATAATTATTCTACCAATGCTACATTATGGTAAAGAAATAAAATGTCTCACGGGAATGTTGATTTTATTTTATTGTTATTCCGAACAAGTAGTGAGACTAGATAATCTGGAAATTCTGAAATTGATTTTTCTTAAGGAATCAATTTGTCTGATTCACCTCTCATTCTCTGATATTATTCAATTAGGGTTGTTATGGAATTAAAAAATGATGAGACTAGTATTAGTTCACTATTCCCAAAACACTTTATGTAACAATGAAATATTTCCAAATTGGTGTCTGGCGTATGAAGATTGCCATAGCAAGATTTTTTTGTTTGGGCATTGAGTATATGTACATACATGTAGGTACTAGGAAGAATTTCACATTATCGTACAATGAACATGGGTTGCGTGAACTGAAATGTAGATGAATTCTTGAAGAAGACATTATTCGTCGAATAATGTTGATTATCTTCCAAATCCTATGCATTTTATACCTTATTCTATGATATTTTTTCAATTAGAGCTGCAATTTTTAAAAAATGTTGAAATTTTACTGGTAATAGTTCAATATTTCCAGAACACTCTGTAATTCAGATGAAAATACTACGTGAATATAAAACATGACTCTTGGCATTCAAAAAAATGCAATAAAAAATACAGGTCCGTATTTGAAAATTGAAAGTTGAGGGTGGCCCTATTTATACGACACCCTGTATATAATTTTAATTCAGATATTTAGATAGCCTACAAAAAGTGGCAATGGCAAAGTGACAATTGTTTTGAAAACAATTCATTAAATAAAAAGATATAGGCAAAAAAAGGATTTCGAAATTTTCGATTTTTCCTATATAACTCCAGAACTGAAGGAGCTAGATTAGATTTTTTTTATCCATATAACTAACCTCTGAAATATGCTACTTTGCCCCCATTTAACCATCGCTCTATCTCTTACCGTTATCGAAATCCCCATGCATATACTCGAATTTGAATAGCCCTGTATATATATATATATATATTTATATATATATATATATATATATATATATATATATATATATATATATATATATATATATATATATATATATATATATATATATATATATATATATATATATATATATAAATATATATATATATATATATATATATATATATATATATATATATATATATATATATATATATACATACCTATATACAGTCCACGATAGCTGTTACTGCTTTTTTAGGTTCAAGTTTGACCAGAATTGATATAACTGTCCTCATGCACCGAACGTCAGAGTTAGTGTTTCTCTTCTACAGATATTATTGCTGCTGGTTTTTTATTACACACCAATTTGCCGTGCATATCTTAACAATCAAAACGTGAAAGCGTTTCTGAACCAAACCGCAAATCTATGGAACGTTGTACCCTCAGAAGTGTTATCGTGTTGCTTTCGCTATGATAAACCACCTTCCATCTCGGGGCGCTTGAGACGCGTTATAAGTTTTCGCTTTTCAAGGAGCACTCTGCATTCTCTAACCAATCAACTTAAAGTTTTGGAATTTTTTGTACAATATGCAACAACTGAAATGATTCAAATAAAATGTTTGTAATAGATAGTTCATATATTAGAAATGTGCAAGAATAATTATGATAGAAGCTTATATTATTAGAAATATTTTCAACTTTATTCCAAAAAAATTTGTTATCAAATTTCCTTTCCACTTATTTTTTTTTGTGTATTTGTGTTTTTTTCCATTTTTCATAACGTACACGTGCTTATTATTATCATAGAATACTAACCAATTTTATTTGATTGAATCAGTCTTATCACAGTATCGATAAAAATTTTTGTACTACTCAAAAATTTGTGTAATAAGTTAAGTAGGTGAGCAGTGATTAGAGTATAAAGGCTAGGTAATCAGTTTCCTTGGATAATTGTTTCATAGTTTTTAACTTTGTAAAATTTAGTTTTTCGACTGATAAAGTACATTTTTTACCTTCAGTTTTGATAATTTACTGACTGATTGTTGAGAAATTATTGATTGAGGCGTTGAACTAAACGATTTCAGTTCTCAAATAATTACTAGTTATAGATGTAAGTGAAGTTATTATTAGTTGATTAATTGCACAGTGTTTATGGATATTGCCAATTTGCAAATCTACTGCATTCAAACATAAATATGTTATGAGAAAATGTAATTGAATTTTAACATTAGCGGTTGTGAATGTAGTAGAAAATAACAGTTAATTCCTCAACCAAATTTATAATGTGTTAGGTTGAGTGAATTATGGGAAAACCCCGTTGTTCCTTATATTAATCAAGTTCATAGTTTTATCGTGTCAAAGCGCAACTCTTCAATGATTGAGCCTTGTGGACTTGGACAGTGAACTTTCCGTTCGTTTTTTCATAGTAACTTTTCTATTTGATACTTCTATAGGAAAGTGTATTATTTTGTAGACATAATAATAAGACAGACGGAAAATATGAGTGGTTTTGTATCGTATAACTCAACGAATTAATTCAATATTATATTTCTAATATGCATTAAGATATTTCATAAATTTATTTCATTTATCGCTTTTTCATATACAATTTGGTTTTTGCTTGTTTGTACGTCCATAATATAAGTTGTCTACTTGAGGATAGGTGGGGAGGTACATGAGGGAAACTTCTTCAAACTGGTGGAAGAGGTGCGGAAATTAATTACCTACAACATATCCGAAGTTTAGCCTCTTGAGGCTTTTCGAGGGGGCTAAAAATACTGCTTTTCGCATGCCCAAACCCCCTCTACATTGACATAATACGGTTGAAATTTTTTATGTGGATTGACTTGATGCTAAGAAAATGCCGGTAATAACTTTCTTTCTCTCAGCCGCCACATTTGTGAATATTTCGTGTTATTTCGTGGTGTTTGAAGATTTACACATGTCCTCAACTCATCCAGATTGACTTCGATAGTTGAAATTTCTTACGTGGATTGAGTTGATGTCAGGGGAGTGCACCGTAGTGGTTGCAATGATTTTCCTTAAACGCCGCTATTTTAATGTAGAGATTACATGCTTTTTCATGGTTTTTGACAATTTGGGCAACTCCGCAGCTCCTGCTGATTGAATTTTAAGGTTGAATGAATTTGATATGTGTATTTCATTATTATATATGTATTAGGAAATTCACTGGCCAAAGCAAAAATTTGCTATCGTTTCTTGTTTTCGAGTTATAAACAGAAGTTCGATTTTTCGACTCTCAGACAAGTGTGAATATCATGGTTGTTTGTGAAGTTACGAAACAATAACTCTAATATTCTTAAGTTACTGTTTACTGGCGCCAAGAAAATTTGAAAAAAAGTACAATTTCCAGTTATAGACTGAATATGTATTTATTTTTAATAGGAATCTTAGTTGACTGTAGTTTGGTTGTTTGTGTTTAAGTATTAAATAGCGAACATAATATTTGACTACATTTTTTTGTGGCGGGTGTCATCGATAACAGAGTTTGTCCATTTCTTTCCATCTTAATATCAATTAACTGATTTAATCGTAAATTAATAAGATTTTCTTTCAATAGCTTTATTAGGTTGATTTTTTTTGTTCTGGATAGCGATTGGAATATATCTCAAATGCAATATTACAACTTTGAATAAAGCTTTCTAATATATCATTTTTCTCGTAATTTTCGTAGGACCCGAATTTTACGATTGAATCAGTTGATTGATATTATGATGGAATGAAATGGACAAACTCTGTCATAGATGACAACCGCCTACTCGGAATACGTAAAAAACGCAAAAAGTAATGTGGACAGATATTATTTTCGGTATTAAAGACTTACACATCGAAAGCGACCCAACATATGATAGATCATTAGAAAGGGGAAAAAATATCCGTTCCAACCGAACCACAGCCAACCATGACTCCCGTTTAAAAAAAATATATCCATAACTCGAAATTGGCCCTTTTTGCAAATTTTCTTGATGCCACTGGCTTATCAGAAAACAGTGTCTTAAGAATACAAAAGTTATTATCTCGTAACTACACAAACAAGAATGACATTTACACCTGTCTACAAGTCGAAAAATCTAATTTTTGTTAATGAATCGAAAACAAAAAACGATAGCAAATTTTGGGTTTCGCCAGAGAATTTGTCTCGAAAAAAGGAGATCGAGAATGCTTCCACTATTTTTTTGTATGCCTTATAGTTACCGTTTGAACCCCATACAAACATCGAAATTTGCCTACCCTGTATATCTCTTCAGACCCTCCAAATTAACTTAGGCGTTCAAAAAACTGTATGTAAAAAATTTTTAAAAAATCTGTCGCAGCGAGCTGCATTAGTATAGCAGGTTTTCATAACGTATCCAGTTTGAAAAATCTATTTTCAGTCAGTAATGATTTTTGTTCCAAATCCAAAAACAATTGAGGCCCCTAATGTGTAATCAATACTTACTTCCTCCCCGGGGGGTGCACCCCCCCAACCCATTCGTCCCAAAACCAATCTCATTCAAGATATCATACGAAACTACGTACCTACTTAAAACCAAAACAAAACATCATCCAAGATATCTTTCGAAAATACCTACTTACAAACTTTCAACCCCATTACTCCAAAATTGCGACAATTATCGCGTAAATAAGATTTATTTCTTCCCCCGGGGGATCAACCCCCCAACCAATTCGAACCAAAACCAATACTATTCAAGATATCATTCAAAACTACCTAGATACAAACTTTCAAGCCTATTGCTACAAAACTGCCCTTTTCTCTCGTGGAAATAAGATTATTTCCCTTTCAAGGGGGTCAACCCTTCAACCGATTCGATCCAAAATCAATCTCATCCAAGATATCATACTACCTATTTACAAATTTTCAACCCTATTGCTTCAAAATTGCGCCTTTTATCGTGTAAACAACGCTAAAATACATAAGCATGCATATATATATATATATATATATATATATATATATATATATATATATATATATATATATATATATATATATATATATATATATATATATATATATATATATATATATATCAGGGGCGGCTATTCGAAAGCGGCTAAGGAAGCTAAGCCTCCTACTCAATAATATTCCGTGTATCACTAATATATTATATTGAATAGTCAGCATTCAGCATATTCATATTAATCAAAATCATATTATTTTATTCACCTACCTTCCTTTCAACCTACATTATATAATATAATTTATTAATTACGATAGAAGGTATTTACATTTACTGCATTTCATTCATTTCAAGATTTGTGGCAACGCTGCAGAGGCTTAAAAAGGTATATTTTCAACTTTCATTGTGCCTGCCACAGAAAAGCAAACAACGGTGCGAATACTGCGAATGAATACTTCATTGCAATAGAAAAGGAAAACACATGTAAATGGCAACACCGATTGAACCTATGTCTCACACAATGTCGACGAATCACAACTATAGGCTTTCGGGTAAAATCGAGTGAATTCGTTGGACATGGACCGTTGGACGTTGTCGTTGTCACTAGTCGTGGACGAAAACAGTTTCATCGGTTTTAATTTATTTTATTGGCGTATTATTTTTAAAATGAGTTCGGTTACTGAAGTTAATTTTAAAAATTTCAATGGCGATTTAGTGGAATATTTGTTATCCCATAACTTTAGTGCAATAAGTCAAAACGATAAAGTTTTAATAAAAACATTGCGACCTACCCCGGAATTAAACAATTTGGTGCAGCGTAACAAACAACAGAACCGCGGTTTTAATATCAGAAATTATGAGAGACATCCTTGGCTTACCGGATCACAGGTAAAAAATAAATTATTTTGTTGGCAGTGTTTACTTTTCACTAGGGATAATTATCGATAATACAACAGACTGCCCCGATTTTCCTGAAATTTCGGATTATAGCTTATTTTGGCCTGAGGTCATCTTTTTTTTTCAAAAACTTGAGCTGACCTGACTTTTTCTAACCTTACTAACCTAACCTCCGAGTTCATAAAAGTATAAAATTCATGAAATAGATGAATTTTATCATCAAAAAGACAATGTTTTTATTATATCTATAAAGAAAAAGAATTTATTTAAATATTTTTGTTTAGGTCTAAATGTATATTTTATTATTTTATTTTGTTGTTATTATATATTTATATAATATATATATATATATATATATATATATATATATATATTATATATATATATATATATAATATATTATATATATATATATATATATAATATATATATATATATATATATATATATATATATTATATATTATATATATATATATATATATATATATATATATATATATATATATATATATATATATTATATATATATAATATATATATATATATATATATATATATATATATATATATATATATATATATATATATATATATATATATATATATATTATATATATATATATATATATATATATATATATATATAATATAATATATACAGAATGATTCACGGCGGATGGCACTCTAGACGTTTCTGGTGAAACATACAACGGATCACTTTGAAAATTCATCGTAGAGCATAATCGAACATTCTTTACCCAACTAAAATATTGTTGGTAATGCGGTGTTGCCACTTCTATAAGAGAGTAGTAGCAACTATGTTTCAAATTATTTTAAATGGAATACCCTGTATATTATTGAAAATTCGGAAAGCTGCTAGAATTTCCTTTTTATCTATGTATATTATACCTATACCTAACTAGTCAAGTTTCGGACTTATGAGCACTTATTTGTGACAATGTTCCTTTAACATGGTTTCCCCATTCGGTATTTGCTAAGCATGTCATGACTACTATTTGACAGTAACGTTGTGACAATCTACTAATAATATCGACATTTTCGTCACCTCAGAAGTTGCAAATACCTTCAAAAACGATGGAATAAAACTTTTCAAACGAAGTTCTTATGAATTTGTTTATTATTTTTGGACAGTGGGATGAAATTATTAGCAGGACATGTAAAAAGTTCAATGAAATGTTTCCGAATCTACCGCCAATGAACCTCTAGAAATTAATACAAATTCAGAACAATTTCAATACGTTTGGATCAACTTTAAAAAAGTACCAGCACTTCAAAATGCGGGTGTTGACTGATTTTGTCGTGGCAGATATGATTTCATTCGGATCCAAAGCTTCAAATGTTTGGGTGACCCTCTGTAACAATTCGTTTCTCGAACGCACGGATGTTTTATAAACTTTTTCTTTAAACATTCCCCAAAAATAAAAATCTGATGGATTAAGATCGGGTGATCTCGCAGGCCAATTCTACGGTTTCAAGCGCCTTATCCACCGATCGTCAAAAAGTCTTTCCAGTAATGCGCTCACTTCTCTTGAACAATGTACAGGAGCCCCGTCTAGTTGGTACCAACAGTTTCGATATTCTTCGAGTGGCAGATTATCGACGAAGTTCTCTAAAATATTCTCCAAAATATTCTGGTAGCTTCTGGATGTTAATGACTCGTCGTATCACGTACCTCAATTTGTTGTCCATTAACATGCAGAACACATTATAACTAAATGTTTCTTGAAATCGGCTTCTTTTGTGAAGTGAGGATTTTCACTGCACCAAAAATGACATTTTTTTCTATTGAAAATCCCTTCTCTTGAAAATTTCGATTCATCAGTCCAAATTATTTTATTTAAAAAAAATGGATTCTCTTGAGTGTGTACCAACATCATTTCATAAAATTCAACTCTCTGCTGAGGGTCGTGAGTCTTCATTGCTTGAATTTTGGTGAATTTGTGATCATGCTTGTTATGTCTTTGATAGATTCTTTGAACAGATAAATATTTTATACCCAAAGTTTCTTCAGCACTTCTTATCGATGACTCTGAAAATGCGTGAAAATATGCTAGGACATTAATTTGGTTGTCTTCGGAAGTTACGGGCCGAGGTAAATTTCTTGGTGCTATTAAAGTTGTCCTGCTGATAATTTTATCACATTGTCCAAAAATAATGAACAAATTCATAAGAACTTCATTTGAATAGTTTTGTTCCATCCTTTCTGAAGGTATTTGCAGCTTCTTATATATATATATATATATATATATATATATATATATATATATATATATATATATATATATATATATATATGTTATATCGTATGTTTTCTCGGGAGGTGGAATGAATCTGAGAAAGAATCCGGGGTTCAATCCGATTTTTTCGAAAGTTTTGCATTTTCAAGTGCTGCTGTACGTCTGGTGACTCTCCCGTTTTGAGCAAGAGAAGCTTCTCTCACCCAGAACCCAAACAGAACACAAAAAAAACTATTTAAATTCACATTTTTGAGCTCAAAAATTAACTTGCTATTAGCTCAGCCTGCAGGATTGACGTTTTTCAGATTTTTCGAATATTTTCTCGACGATATCTCATGAATGGATCAACCAATTTTCATGCTCTCTAAATCAATCGACACAGTTCGATAAGGAAGAGAGCTGGGAAGATTTTGAAATTGATCGGTTTGGTATTCTGAGAGGTATTCCAGAGAATGCCGTTACATTGCGAGCGGTTGAACTGTTCGAAAGTTATAAAAGATATTATCGTACAAATAGTCATTATGGCTTCCTAGTACGTCGAAACTTCGATTTTCGGAAATTGGGGTGAACAAAATAATTTTCCAATTTTTGAAATTTTTTTATTGTCTTAGTGGGAAGTTGATAATTTTAGCCTCAAGTTTGCCGCCCCTGAAATCTGCCGCCCTAGGCTCCAGCCTACTCAGCCTGCTGGTAAATCCGCCACTGAATTTACAATATCAATTGTTTATACCGAGTTCTTAAATTCTTTCATTACATTACATATCAATTTTCTCCCATGTTCATCCATTTTGATTTCCTAAATGCATATTTGATTGAAATTTTAATTTTGGAATAAAATAATTTCTGCTTTGAATCTCAATAATTTAGGAATTGAATATTGTGTTTGTTACAGACTACCTACAAAGCTGGACAACCAGGATTATGTAAAACGTAAAAAAATTAAAATCTATAAGTTTGGACAAAATCAGCAATGTGATGAGGGTAAGTTATCTATCAAGCAATTTGCATAAATAGGAGTATTTCATTTTATAAGTATTTAGCTATAGGAGGTTACTTGGTTTGTAGTACAAGTAGATTCAGTCATACATTTCAATATTCTACATAATTATTATGTAAGTAATACAGAATGTTCAACTCTAAACTTTAGTAGAAAACTCTATTTCAGCAACTGAATTATCAAGATATGTTCATTCAACTACAACACATTTTTAATCAAGAGTTATACTTTTTTCCATATGATTACCTTAGAGCATTAAATATTGAAAATAACTAAAATTTTTCTTGAAACGAAATAATTTCTCGGACACTTAATTTAATTTCTCTTGTTACTACTTCTTCCCAGCTTTCGGAATTCATTTGTTGTGTTTGTTTCGTGTCTCCATACATTTGAAAATTACACATTAAAATACCTAAATCAACAACATATCTACTATTAGTTTCCTTACCTAACTTCAGATTATTCGAAAATCCTGATATTAGGGCCGATTTGATCAATTTTTCAAATGAGATTCCCCACGTATTATTATCTTTATCATACACGATGTGCCTATCTGTCGAAGGTTAACGTCAACCAAATCTTTTTTATTTCAGTTGAAGGTTTGCCATTTTGGAATATGTGTCGTTTAACAGTGGAAGAACGCGTTAAAATTATTAAATTTTACTATAAAGATACTGATTATACTTTATTTAAGTTTAGGGCTTTACTAGCCTATTACGGCCAACATAATCGAGCATAAAATTTCGAACACAGTGAAAAAATTTGGATAGAATGGATCGGTTAATGATATTGTAATAGTAGGGGAGGTCAACGGGGATTTTAGAATTTACTCAAGCGCGGCAGAATAATATATGGGGGGCATCCTGTAAATACCCCCACTATACATGAACCCTTGATATGGAGGTGTTCGTCTACGGCAGACGATCAGATTAGTAAAAAAAAATCGATTGTAGAAAAATTCGAGCGCGTCAGTTTAAGGCAAGGTGAGTTAATTACATGCAGAAGAGTAGTATGCATTCCACAAATCTGACGATTTGCGCGTGTTATAAGGAAATGTTTCTCACAAAGTTGCAAAAAGAAAACGTCACCTGGACATTCTCGAGCACGGTTGAATTTTTGATAAAATCTCACGATTTTTTTTTCAATTTTGAAGGAAATGCTCTTTTGTAAGAGAAATTTGCAGGACATGTAATTTCGAGATTGAGTGATGTTAGTTGGCCCGGAAGATCGTGCGATTTAACACCTTTGGATTTTTTTTGTGGTGCTATGTTAATGATCGTGTCTACGCAAACAATCCTCCAACCATTGAGCAACCGAAAGATAATATTCGTGAAATTATGGCCGCAATATTGCCGGAAAAGTCATTGAAAATTATATATCATATATATATATATATATATATATATATATATATATATTATATATATATATATATATATATATATATATATATATATATTATATATATATATATATATATATATATATATATATATATATATATATATATATTATATATATATATATATATATATATATATGTATATATATATATATATATATATATATATATATATATATATATATATATATATATATATATATATATATATATATATAATAAAGGGATATAATTCTTATCCTGTGTTCAATTTATGCACATTGAAGAACTAAATAATTCTTCAGTTAGATTTACGTTGTGAAATATGTTAATACAAGTAATTTATTCGATTTATTGCAACAGGATAAAAGCATTCGCATATTGATATACCTAGTATTAGTGAGTTATTCTTTTTTAATAATATCGCCATGAAGTCTATGTCAGTGAAATGATTTTATGCAGAACTTGCATTTCTGTATTCATTTCATATGTATTTTAGGTTTTTGATTAGAACGTGCTTTGATGTTTTATCCAGAGTTTACGGTGAAGTAACATAATTTGTATTAACGTGAAGGGAAGAATCAAGTGGAAAGTAATATTCGAATTTTCATTAAAAATCTTCTAGAAAGTAAGGAATCCAACCCATTACTTCACTATCGGTGCGTGTAAAGTAGACACTATTCACAGTTATATAGTTCAACGGATGTACACATGTATATTTCAGAAAACGCTTTGTTCACAAGAAGGTGTTCTGTGCACAGTGGAGATTGATTTCAAATGAGTAAAATGGAAAATATCTTTTTCGAGTTTTGCTTGTTTTGATTTTGAAAAAGTTTAGTTGATTTTATATCAAAATATGTAATTTAATTTAAAAATATACAAATTCACCGTCAATCCGAACCATATTAATTTACTGACAATACAAAATATTGAAGAGAAATTTCCCCATGCCGTGTAAAGCGAGCTTAATCTAAACTATGCTGGATTTGACTGCTATCTCCTTTTTAATGTCGCCTCTCTTCGTCTCCAGATGGTCCAGCGTGCCGTGGAAAGTATTCTTGTATTGAATGTAGGTGCCATATCAAGTATGTAAAGGTGAATAGCTCTTCTTGGCTTGGCGCGATCACGAAGAGCCCAAGGCGATAGCCGAAGACGGTTGACAAATTGTGTTGGGGAACGAAACTAAGACAGGCCAACATTTTTCGAAGAATAAATGGTTGAAATGTTTTTCGAATAATATTCTTCTATTATTCAGCTGTTATTATTTGAAGTCAATCTCATAATCAATTCCAGAAAATCGTTCGCGAAAATATTTGCCGACTATAATTTGCAAAGCAAAATCTGTTTATTTTTTGGCATCATTGCCGCTTCACTATCTTCATAAGGAGTTGGCGAAACATCTAAATCAAAAATACTTCTGCAGACGTTTCAACGATTTGAGAGACCGACATTTTTATAGTGCACGCTTCGATTGTGACAGAAACGAATGTTGATATTTTTTATAACAAATACAGAACGCTGAATTGATATCAAAGATCGTCGAAAAACGACTTCAGTAGCCTAAATTCTGAATTTGCAGTGCGATACGTATACTGTTGTAAATAGAATAAATTCTAGAACTCGATAAATTATTGGAAAAATTAAATTAAACCGCCAAATAATTTTTTCAATTTTCGTAGACAATTAGAATGCCCCTAGAGTGGTTTCTGTTTTCGACAATGAAGGAAAGATCGAAGAGAAGATATTGAGATTATTACAAGAGTGTGGTTCTTATTGAATATGAATTGATATATTGACAAAGAACTAATTTACTTGTATTCATTATATACTTATTTTGAAATATCCTTTTTGAATTTTTCTTCTGATTTACTTAATGATATTACGTTGGAAATAATCGAAAAAAATCATACAATGTTACAGTTTCAATTCGGTTTTACAGACTTTTAATGAATTGAAAGTCTTTATACTTTCATAATTCACTCCATGTTTTTATAATCTTGGGGGCTTATTTATATCAGGCGATTAATATTTGTTCAGGAGTTAATTTTTTTCTGTAGCCTCAAGTATTCGAAATCTTAGTAGTGCTATGAAAATTGGCAAAAAAAAAAAATATTCTTCTCCACTTTTCAGAATCGAATTGAAATATTTGCATATTTGAATTTGGAACGAAATGGTAATAATATCTTGGAATCCTTTTATTTTATTGGCAATTTCAGATTTTTCTCCGCGGTACTCATTTAGGGAATGCTAAGAATATTTTGAACTGATATACTCGAACAAGCACGACGATCTTTCATTGAAAACATCGTACGTTATAGTACATTAAAATATTACCTAAATCCATGTTAGAGCTGTGATCATCATCACATACAAAAGTATATACCACATGTCATTTCAGTTTGGGAATATCTAATTTTAGGTAAGATAAACTAAAATAAACATATTGAAATAGGAATTAATAATTATGTCGAAATATTGCTTACTATGAGCAAAAGTAAGCGATTCCCAGACTAAACTGCAGTCATCCACAACGAAGTTCGATAGCCAACTAAGCAGTTTTATGTTGAACTTAACGGAAGGATCATCTTTAAAATTACTTTTCCCATGGTTGAAATATAAATCACGGAAACGTTGATATTGAATTACACTTATTGTATACATTCAATTATTAGAGAATTGGAACAATTCGAATAACTATATTTATAATTTTTGTGCATACAAGTCATTTAAAATTGCCGATGCTCTGCATATCTATATATGTATGTATATATATATATATATATATATATATATATACATATATATATATATATATATATATATATATATATATATATATATATATATATATATATATATATATATATATATATATATATATATGAAAACTCTTGCATATCTTGTATTTTCACTTATTTCTTAGTAATGACAGGAGTAATAACAGGCAATTTAAGTTTTCAAATCGATTTTATTGAAATATATATCATTAATAAATTCGGTTTGAAAACTTAAATGTGTTGATAATGCTGAAAAAAGACAAATAAGTACATATATAAAGAGTGTTTTTTCAATATTGCGACAAGATTCAGGTACCTGTTCCTTGGACGAAATGAAGCAAAAAAGTTCCTATGAACATATGTCCTAAACGTCTTAGATTTTGAAGTACAGGGTGATAAACTTTTTTTTCGATAAATTTAATACCACTATAGATATTTTTCAGAAAATTGCTACGCAGTTTCTATGCACCCAGGGCCATTTTCCGAAGCACAATTTGAATGTTTATATTCGCCATTGGCTTTTATGCGGGCTTTGAACTGAATACTTTTTAAAAAGAAAAAAGCACGCAAGTTTTTCTTGTGATAAAAAGTGAATTTTGAATTCCTTATTTCTTTCATAGCATACTGTTCTCTTGGTCTTTTTTCGCTCGCTTCCGCATAAAAAAATGAAAACCATTTTTGTGGATAGCCATAACGCCTAAATTTGATTATGTTAATCAAGTATTATTTTTACTAACATTATTATTATTTTTCTAGTATTTTTTTATTACCTACATTTTTCACGGAATTAAAATTTTGCAATTTGAGAATAAAAACCTTTCGCTCCTGCATTATTTTAGTAAAATAATACAGTTTTCATGTGTTGAAATAAAATACGTAATTTTTCATTATTTATTTATTTAAGAAATATTTAATAAGTTTACAACACACGTTTAGGACACATGATCATAAGAAATTTTTTGCTTCATTTTGTCCAAGGAAAACCTGCCTGAATCAAAAAGTTACTCCTTAATATAAAACTTTAGTTGAGTTATTGGATGAAACGGCTAGAAATTTGTGAACTTTCGGTCCAAACATTGGCACCTTCTTCAGGAATACTACAAAATACAAATAAATCATCATCCACTAACAATATGGGACTCCAACTTATATACAGATAGAAATAGTCTGTGGGCTGTTATCGTCTATTTCTATATGATTGTCAACCTGAAAATAATTTTTTCTAGGAATGTCAATAAAAACCATCATTCTATGTTCAAAAGTAATTTCGGAACATAGTACATTGTTTTATACCCATTTTCATTGTGCTTCTATCACCATGGTGAGTGAACTACAAAGTTCACATTGTGCACGGGTATTTCTACAAAGGTGGCGTTAACCGGCACCGCGTGTTTTTTTGTGGAACGTCAGATTGACATTTTTTAAAATCTTAAAAGGAAAAATATTACTTATCCCATTTTATGTAACAGTAACATTCGTAGAAAAAGTATAGTATGAAACTCGCATGGAATGACCATTTCCTACTCGTATGATTTGCAGCACTCACCTGCGGCTTGTGCTGCAAACGTCATACTCGTAGGAAATGCATGTCATTCCATGCTCGTTGTACAATATATCATTTTGAATCAGCTGATTGACAGATCCGTTTTTTGATTGTATTTTCTTGGTATATTTAGATGTTTCTTAGTTTTCATGTTCAAATATTGTAAGTTTTTAAGTTTTTTGAGTGACATTTGTTTTTTGGAAGTGATTACGACAAAAAATTTGCTTTTTAATTTTTTTTTTACTCGAGGGACCTACAGTTTAACGCCGGTTCCGAACGGCTAATGGGCTTGTAATATATGTACATTACCCAACAATTTTCAATAATATATAACAACTAAATTTCGGACATACACAACACCCAAGAGCAAGGTGGGACTCGAACCCACAATCCACGGTTTACAAACGGCACAAGGTGGTACACCTTACCGCTGTTCTACCGAGACCTCTTGCTTTTTATTTACAATACCGGATGTTCCATTTTTAAGATAAAGAAATTACTCATACGTAGAATATAAAAACATCTTTTGCGTAAAAATCAGGAGAGATAGGTATAGGAACCCTGATATAGTTTTAAAAGGAATCTAATTCTGCGTCAAAATATGCCATGAAATACGGTATGTTCCATTTGACTCTAAAAAGTAATTCAATAAAAAATGTGCCCAAATTTTGATGCAATTTTTTCACCACTCTGTACAGTATTGAAATCAAAATGTTATGTGGGAGTTAACTTTAACCTTTCAGCTAAGCAGTAAATTTAGTTACGAGCTGCTCCTTACATGTTACAGGGTGTAAACAATTTTTAAATTATGGTCTGTATTTTTTAATTTCTCAAAATTTCTCAGAAGCGTTCAATTTTAGGTATAGGAAATATAACAGTAACTCAACTTTATTTGGTCTATAGTTTCTAAAAATATGGAAAAATATAGGGTGTTCTATAAGAAAAAATATAACTTTGATATGTAAGTACCTTTCTTTTGGGGAACTCCGTATATGTCAAAAAAATTATGGAATATGCTCCTCATGGACCCATATATAACTGTGCAAAATTTTTTTTCTCCACTCTTTTCATTTCTCATAGAAACACCGAGGCGAATGTGGTGGGCGACCCTGTATATATATATATATATATATATATATATATATATATATATATATATATATATATAAATATATATATATATATATATTATATATATTATATATATATATATATATATATATATATATATATATATATATATATATATATATATATATATATATATATATATATATATATATATATATATATATATATATATATATATATATATATATATATATATATATATATATACGTAAGTACTTATTTTCCATTTTTCAACAATAACAGGCGATCTAGAGGAACAAAATTAGCTCATTGGGAAGCTGTTGACGTTTTGTTACGAGATTTGAAACTTTGCCGAAATATTTTAGTCTTTTCATTCTCTCCGAAAAGTCAACTTAAAGAGAAATAGATATTTGAGAAACTGAAAACTCACAAAAATATTTCGACAAGAATTCAAATCTACCGAAAAGTTAACAGTCATTATTTCTTATTGATACCCACACTTTTCTATCGTTTGGCTATTTTGGACCAAGCAACGTCTGCGCGTTCACTGATGTCAGTGTTCCATCTCATGATTGGATTACCCCATCGGTCCCCTTACCCATTTCAGTGTTGACAACTAAGTGGATTTTCCATTATAACTGGTGGTTTTCCACTTTAGTGGAAAAATATAGCTTTTAGTGTGCCTAGTTGTTTTTTCTAGTGTTTCAGTTATTTTTTTCACAATATTCGTTATTTCTTGGACCATCTAAGATTCCTATTTGAAAACGAAGTTTTTGAAATGAGTAAAAAGGGATTACCGCGAGAGGACGTAGAAAAAATACAGAATCGGTGCATAAAATGTATATTGAGTCTGATTTTTTAAAAATTGAAAATTAGTTGTCCGAAAATTTGACAAAAATTTCTCGAAAAACATGAACTTAATCACAACAATCAAGTTCATCAAAAGTTCATAATGATTCCTTTATTGACATGGGAATGATATACAAAAAATGTTGGAATTACTTTTTTTGTTTCAAAGATACTGTTGTATACCAATGCCGATGTTAAAATATTATTCAGCTGTATAATTAAATCTTTTAATCTCCATATTAGAGTACGCAGTAGTTTGAGGTTGGTAGGAAAAAGCATTAACCTCTTTGAAATTTCGATAAATTTTATACATTACATTGGTACCAAAGAAACGTATCAATCTGAAACTGATGATGATAATGTCGGCAATAATGATTCATCTGAAGAACATTCAATATAGAATAGCAGTTGATTATGACTGAATAATTAATGTGAATTGCTCATTAGTATACATGTTTTATCATTACATGTTGATTTTGTATAGACATTTAATATTTTGTTACAGAATATGTGATAATAAAGGTAACTGCTCTGCAAATATATACTCGTTACTTTCCCTCTACATAACCAAGCTTTTATTGAGTGGAGAGTTCAGTGATTTTGAGAGTTAGTGGTTTTCTGATGGTTTCATAAGTTGAATCTGATGGAGAGCTAGTTTAACTGTTGGTAACACTGCATTGGGGTACAAAAATGTTTGACTCCGTTGATCCATTTATTTTCTTTTCTTATTGCTAGGTTTCTTGTCCATTCGATTTTAGGGACTTACCTAATTCTGTATATTGGAAGAGATTTTGGTCGCATATATTATATTCTTCTGGTTATTTCCAGGACACACGGCTCTTTAGACCTCTGAGCTACCTAAAGATTTCCTACGATATTCCGTGTCGAGGTTAAGCTATGGTTTACTAGAAAAGTGGCACCTACTATCATGAAGCGGTCATAATGTGGCTTGCGTAGCCTCAATGAAACGTTGTAGAAAACATGTTTTGGTTTCCGTCACATGACGTCGTCTTTACAGAGGTATATATATATATATATATATATATATATATATATATATATATATATATATATATATATATATATATATATATGGGGCGCCAGAGGGGGCTGAGCCCCCTCTGGAATTATTCAAGTCTCCTCTAGAAAAGATACCAGAATTATTACAAACCAAAAATGTTTATATCTGCGTTCAAACATAAAACTAGTCTAGTTACAAACAAATCTACCTAATTGTAAAACTGACTTAAAATTATTTATTTGCGGCTTCTTTTAACCAGCAAAATATGTTGACGTTTTTATCCTTAAATAAAATAGCGACAATAGAGCGGTTACTAGCAGGGTTGCTAGATTTTTCAGAGCCGTGTCGCATTTTATACGCTGATTTGTCGCCCAAAAGCGCAACTGTGGTTGCGACTATAACAAGTATTTTTGAATATGAAATTCACTTATTTTAGCTGTTATTTCATATGTGTTTTGCTGCTAATTTTTCGCCCAAAATAGCAATCATGATTTTTTCGCAACTGCACGAAAAAATAGTGTACCCAACATGTTGCCTACTCGTCCAAAAAACAATAAGGTATTTTCAGGACTTTTAACTCAAATTACTATTACAATCAAAACCACGATTCTGTAAAAAATATCATTTTTATATAAACTGTTCACAAAACATCATCATCTTTGTCTGTGGTTGAAGTTGTGAATTGGTTCTGCTACGGATACATATCAGAATTAAATTTTGCATACATAGCTTTGCTAGGTTCAAATTATTTACAACAAATCTCATTTATTGCAAAGTGAGATCTAATAGACACAACTGAATTTAACATTTTTAGTATCATTTTGTTTCGAATTTTACATTCAACAATATTCATCAATGAAGATATCCTCTCCACGAATGCATTGGATGACGGTAAGCTTGGAAGAGTAAATGCAAATAGAGCTAAATCTTCAAACATGAATTGGTAGGCTGCATTTTTTAAATCTATAACCTTCCTCCAAAATATAATAGGGTTATCAGGTACTGATTCACCAAACATTTCTTTCAAATCGACATTTAACTAGTTTCTATATTGTTTCTCTATGTCAGATATTCTATTGGGAGTTACAAAAGTAAGTTGCAGGTCAGAAAATTTCGGTCTTTGGACTGGATTTAAAATTATAGCAGGACTAAAACTTCTTATCTGCCGAAAAACTCTTAAATGCGAGGGCATACGTTTGATTAATTCAAGTAAAAGTACTTCAATAAAATCCACACATTTTCTTTCAATTTCTCTCACCTATTATTAGCCGTAAATTCATTTTCAAACTCTGAATATTATAACGTGGAAATAGAAACACAACTAAAAACGATTAAGCGCAAACAAGTGACGAAGCAAGAGAGAGAATAATAACTTGGTTGTCTATTTATAAGCTACTTGTTTTATTTATTTAGTTTTCTATGAGAGATTTTTTATTTATTATTTTTTATTAGAATGAATTTTTTTATTTTTCCAAAATGTTTTTTAATGAATATTCGTTTTCCAGTACACTTTTTTAGGTAAAAAGACAGGAAAAGCTGTATATTCCTGTCTTTTCCTCACGTATATTTATTTTAGTACTTTGTAAAAAACAAGCCCCCTCCAAAATTTGTTTGGCCCCCTCTAGAAAGCAGTGCTGGATACGGCCCTAGATATATATATATATATATATATATATATATATATATATATATATATATATATATATATATATATATATATATATATATATATATATATATATATATATATATATATATATATATATATATATATATATATATATATATATATATATATATATATATATATATATATATATATATATATAGAAAGTTTGTAAATGGGTGGTTTCGTATATCTGGGATTGGGATTGGTACGAATTGGAATTTGAAATAATAGTCCGTCGTGCAACGAGGTGAAATTCAAGGAATGCACAATTATCGTTTCTATGGTGTATTTCTGTACCCTTTATATTTTATATTATATATTTAACGTGATTCCTTATAAAGTCCATCCAAATTTCGTCGTTGTCGAATGTCCATTTCTGACACATGTTGCGCCATTTCCACCGCCACTTGAGAAAAACGCTCTAAATCTGTTGATCACAGTAAAGACGACGTATATAAATATATATATATATATATATATATATATATATATATATATATATATATATATATATATATATATATATATATATTTACATATTTCCACGTGTATTGCAAATTTTCTATGTTGTATTAATAGATGGGTTGGGTTTTCCAGTACACGAAAAAGATATTGTTTTTCCACTTGGTTACATCTTAATGTGTTGGTTTTCATATGACGGTATTCTTGTACTTCGTTATGTGAAATGTACTTCCACAATATAATTAACGTTTCGAAGAAACCTGAAATTCAACACGTACTATATCATTCAGTTTTATGAACTTACAAGTTCGTAAACACAATCTAGTTTACCTATGCGATAAATGCCATTGTTTTCCTTGGAATAGTTATATGACCGTAGTGAAATTGTGAATTGATGTTCATTTACCGTCTACATAAACCTGGTCAGTGACTTCTAGTATGATTGTTGGCCCCTCCCCCGCGCTGCGGTCGTTCTGTCGACCTTCCAGAGGCCGAATGTACAATCAACCTAAAAACATCAGACAGTACTGAATTGACTTACCGGATGAGGTAAAGGTTTGTCACGCACTACGGGAATTGTTTCAACGCTAAATTGAGATTCATCCAAAGAGAATCTAGTACTACTAAATTCAAAAACGATAACAACTTCGGTACTAGGTCACGTAGAACCCACTGTAAACTGCGAACGTTTCGTTCTCTTCATTTCGATCATTTTTTTTTATAATATATAATTTTATTAGAAGTTGTTTTAACAGATTTTGTTGTGACTAATAAATAATATCAATTATTTGAAAACAAAGTAAGCCAACGATTCTCAGCCTTTCAGGATTCTCGGCGCAAATGTATACAATAATAATGTATTTTGTATTTATACTACTACCTTATTATTAAATTTGTTTTTATTTCAGTAAGTTTTGATTATGAAGATTTTGTTTCGTATGTGTGTGTGTTTACTTTTCTTTCAGTCAGTATATCAATTTTTTTAAATATTTTCTCTTGGATATGCTCACTCCCTACCCCCTTTATTGTGCTCATGCCCTAGGGGGGGTTAAATTTTATATGCGTTCAAAAAAAATTAATTCAAGGCGGGTTTTTACTCGATGAGCTGCACATTCCAAATTTGTTGTATAGAATCTAATTTTACCAACAAAAATCAATAACGATCGAGATAGATTGATATACCGACAATGAAACTTTTACTTTACTACATAAAGTGGACAAGGAAAATTCTTCAATAATTTAAAGAATTATCAAACAACTTTCCAAAGGAGCTGTTTATATGTATTTAAATTATTGAAGAATTTTCCTTGTTTACTTCATGAAGTATATCCAGAGTTTTTAAAAACGCTAAGTTAGCTTGCTTTGGAACCGCATACGCATTGCAGAGTAGACGTTTTATATCAGGAAGGTATGTATTCTCCCGACGGGATTCTGCATTCTCGATCTAAGATATGAATTTTTGGCTTCCAATATCCTTGAAGGAGGGCGCTCTGGGTTGTTGTCCAGATAGTAGCTCGGTCACGATTTGTATTGGGGAACAATTAGAAATTTGTTAATTAACTCCGAGTCAAATAAGCTGCACTGATGAGATCTAAGAAAATCAAAACAGCGGTATGCAGATTTTGAGTCGGGGTGACTTGATTTCTATAATTCACTGTTGGATTATGAATGTAGCATTCTCGTCGGGGAATGCATATAACCAGGTCCCTTGGAAAGTTGTTCGATAATTTTTTAATTTATTGAAGAATTTTCCTTGTTCACTTTATGTAGTATATTAAATTGACCATGGTCAACTTGTATATTTTTCATGATTTAAACATTTAGTTTTTGTAGAAAAATCGAGTGTTTTCTTTTGTTCATCTCTTCATATACAAAACTGATTTTAGAATTTTGCTATTAACTACTCATTTCAAAAGCCACTTGCATCTGAAATGTGATTTATAAAATAGCATCCACTGTTGGATTGTGAATGTAGAGTACTCGTCTGGAAAAACATATAACCAGCTCCCTTGGAAAGCTGTTTGATATTTTTTTAAATTATTGAAGAATTTTCCTTGTTCACTTTATGTAGTCTATTAAATTGACCATGGTCAACTTGTATATTTTTTAGGGATGCACCGGAATTCCGGCGGTACCACTAAATCCGGCCGATCCGGCCAGTTGGCCGGAACTACCGTTCCGGCCGGATCGCTCCGACCTGATCGCTTTCCGGCCGGAATTTTCGGAACTTTTTGGAAATGTTTAAGTTTTAAATTTTTAATATAATTTAAATTCAAATATATGCAAAAATAAAGAAAATTATTTTAAGGTTTTTTTTAATTGGTGAATACTATTCTATTGTTAAGTCGTTAATTAATCACAAATAATTTTTTTTCAACAAAATATATTTTCTTTCCAAAAATTACAAAACATAAATAGTAACTGAAAACATTATTAACAGCCAAATTCTAACAGCAAAACTAACAGCCAAATTCCCTGTCATGGATAAGTCTTATGAGATAAGTATACAGTTTACATAAAAAATTAGAGTGAGAAACTTAAAATTAATTATTATTATATATTAATAATTTTTTTATTATTGGCAGGTGGCTGCTATTCTCCAATTGAATGAGTAGAATTGTTTTAATTTTGTTAATGCTGATTAAAAATTAATATTTGAATAAACAGTAATTTCTATCCAGGTAAAATTAATGGTGATTAACACTCTGCATACTGGAGCTAGTTTAAAAAAAAGTAAAAATAAATCAGCCTCAATATTTTCAATGTTTTAATACGTATAAAAATAGGCATGCACATACATTTTAAATTTAGGTCCCGATCCGGCCGGAATTCCGGTTCCGGCCGGATCGGCAAAATACCCGATTCGGTACATCCCTAATATTTTTCATGAATTAAACATTTAGTTTTCGTAAAAAAATCGGATGTTTTCTTTTGTTCATCTCTTCATATACAAAACTGATGTTAGAATTTTGCTATTAACTCCTTTTTCAACAGCCACTTGCATCTGAAATGTGATTTATAAAATAGTATGGACAATTACTGTTATCGTACAAGCTTCGCTCTTACAGTGGATTACGTCAAATATGTGCTTGTTACCTCAGTGGGTGTTTCTTGTGAGTTATATTAGAATTTTGCTGTGTTTAAAACGTTGACTTCAAGTACGGTTTAAGGTTAGGCCTTCAATCATTTCAAAAAGAAGTTAGCCTGTATCGTTTTGGTTCTTATGTATATACAGAGTGTACCGTTCAAAAGTATCCCGCTCAAAAAAATGCAGGGACACGTGTTGCAGAACATAAGAGAGGGCGTTGAGCCGAGGCTTTATCATTGCATGCAGGGAAACGGGAACCAATTCGAGCATTTACTTCAGTGAATGGTTGTTTTCACGATCAGTATGTGAAAATTCAAAGTGTGCCAGCATTTAAAATTAATTTGAAATAAAATATTTACCCATTTACCGAAAATAGAAATAAACTTACTTCTTGAATTTTTCATTAAAACAATTTGTAAATTTCATATCAAAGTTTGTATTTCTCTTATTTCTGTATCAACAACTCGATTTTCTTGTTATCAGACATTTGTCGTAAACAGTCGAAGAAACCATACTTATTAAATGAAAAATTACGCCACAGGTTTTAGAGTGCCACAAATTTTTTTAGCAAAATCATGAAGACATTGAAATTACCTACCTTGCCCACTATATACTATTCGGTGCTATCCCTTTCAAAAAAAGTTAAAGGGTTGCTACCACTTCCACAGGGGTGAGTTTTCGGGGATATTGTTTCTGTGAAAATATGTCCCCCTCAAGATAAAAGTTTACTTGTCCCGGCGTTTTTTCTGAAGATACGTAATTTTTATGTTAATTTAGCGGAATCCTTTTAAAAGCTACACTTTGTATAGGAGACGTGAGCTGATTCAGCATCCAACAGTTAGATAAATCCACCCATTCAAAAACCAGATTCAGAGAAAACTTTTGAATTCATTGACTAATGCTGTTATCAGCAAAGTTCGCTTCTAGCGATTATATGCTTGTTCAGTGAAATTTCCTTAGTTTCGTCCAGATCGAAATTAAAGATTGAATAAAATGCTACTGCAATATTCAGCTCGACTATTAGAACTTTTAATTTAAGCAATTAGAATGATTTTAATACTGTTAGTTTTGATATTTGAAATTACACATTCAATCCATAATTTTCGCATTGAAATACTCTCGTGAGTATGTCCAGAGTTTTTAAAATCGCTATGTTAGGGAGCTTTGGAACCACAGACGCTCCAGTTGCAGAGTAGATATTTCATGACAGTTATGTATTCTCCCGACGGAATTATGCATTTTCGATCTAAGAGGTGAATTGTTGGTTTCCAATATCCTTGGAGGGCGCTCTGGTTTGTTATCCAAATGGTAGCTCCGTCACGATTTGTATTGGGAAACAATTAGAAATTTGTTAATTCTCTCCGAGTCAAATAAACTGCACTGATGAGATCTAATAAGATCGAAACAGCTATATGGAGATTTTGAGTCGGGGATAGTTGATGATTTCTATAATTCACCGTTGGATTGTGAATGTGGAATTTGCGTCGCGTTTATACATATAACCAGCTACCTTGGAAAGTTGTTTGACAATTTTTCAAATTATTGAAGAAATTTCTTTGTCTACTTTATGTAGTATATTAGAGTGACCAAGGTCGACTTGTATATTTTTCATGATTTGATTATGACTAAGATGTGAAGTTGTTCGTACCTACTGTATATGAACATGTGTTATATATATATATATATATATATATATATATATATATATATATATATATATATATATATATATATATATATATATATATATATATATATATATATATATATATAAAGTCATGTTCATGTTCATATCTTGATAAACAGTTTCAGATTATATAGGTACCTACTAATAATATTTAAATATAATAGCGTTGCAATTGATTAGTTTTATTGGGCAGCGACAATAGTTTGCTAGGAAAGCAAAAATACAATAAGGAAATTGAAACCTTTTTCAGCCACCAGGTTGGGTGTTCAAACCTGGTTCAAACCAGTAATCAGTTAGTTAACCAGTAAAATTAGTTATTTGAGTTAATGAACACATTTAAAAAAGTATGTATGAAGCATTTACCTATTCCTAAAGAATCATCTATCTCACAGTAGAAAACAATATTATATAATCTATCTGAGTGAGAGGATTTACGATATAGTACCAGTTTCAAAATGTATTACCAACTGTATAACCATTGACTCTTGAGTAAAGGACGATAATTTCATTCATTATGCCCAAAAATCGTAACTTTGGAACTTGTTTGGATGTATGAAATATTCTTAAACAGTTGAGCATTCAAATTCTTTTACCGAACATTAACTGAACTTCACTAATTACTGATAATACGATAACTAGATTAAACCAGAAATCCTACTATTATTGTGTTTACTGCACTTTGTTCTTCAACTCTTTCAGTTGAAGGAATTTGGACCAATAAGGATATATACACAAGACATAATCTTTGTTTATTATAATTCGCAGTCTAATTAATGATTGAATTGAATTTTCAATTATTTGCTTATGATATATTCACAAATTAATTCTACAGTAATAAACTTCAACAATTATATCAAAAATCACGAATAACAGGTCTTATTTTTCAGTGTTATTAGCATCAGATATTGAATCTGAAGAAAAATACCAGTTAATGTGAAACTAGGTAATTTCGAAGTAGTTTGTAGGTTCTGGCAGGTTTCCTTCGAGAGTATTTCTTAGCGGGGGCAGGCAGTTTTACTATATACCTACCTCGCAGTTGTAAAGGTTTCTATTTCAGAACAGCGACATAAGGTACCTATACATTGTGAGAAATCCATTTTTGTCGTATGTTAACTCCTCCGTTCTGTCCACAAACGGAAATCGTGGGTGCTGCTGTGGTAGAGGCATTCAAATTGTATACATAACTCGAAAAACACTCTCGTAACAACGTACGTTAAGAATATTTTAATCGTTATAAACGGAACGAAGAGGCCGAAGAAATTAATGCATATTTCGGAGGTTTGAACTGCAGCCCACTTGTATCATATTTCATTTGGAATTTATTGGCATTAATGAAACCACGTGAAGATTCACAGTTTGAGGACGAACTAATTTGCATGTATTTCGTTGAAATTTTATGGCGTATCTTTGTTTTTTTACGTTGAGCTTTATGAATTTTGCGTTTCCTAATATATGCTACTTGCCTTCAAAAATTGCAACTTATTGGTGATATATATATATATACGAGGGCAATTCAGAAACTAACCTCCGGTTGATTGAAAAAAATACACCAAGTTAAGTAAAAATATTTTAATATATACATCTTACAACTACATCTTTGCACTATTTTTCGACATAGTCTCCATAACGATTGAGGCACTTATCGTATCTCTTCACAAGCTTTGAAATTCCTTCTGCATAAAAATCACCCGCTTGTGCCTTGAGCCAGCCTGTGACCGCATCTTTGAGCTCTTCGTCGTCATCAAACCGCTGGGACCCGAGCCATTTCTTCATATGCATGAAGAGGTGATAATCGCTTGGCGCCAGATCTGGGCTGTAAGGTGGATGGTTGAAAACGTCCCACTTGAAGGACTCAAGAAGGGCTGTTGTTCTGCGAGCAGAGGGAGGACGGGCGTTATCGTGCAAAAAAACGATACTGGAAGTCAGCATACCACGGCGTTTGTTCTGTATAGCCCGTCGTAATGTTTTTAGTGTTTCACAGTACACGTCTTGATTAATGGTCGTCCCACGTTCCATGAATTCAACCAACAACACCCCTTTGGCATCCCAAAACACCGTTGCCATCAGTTTTCTGGCAGAAAAATCTTGCCGGGCTTTTTTTGGTTTGGTAGGCGAATCTGAATGTGCCCACATCTTTGATTGTTCTTTTGTCTCAGGGTTCACGTACTTAATCCAGGTTTCGTCACCGGTTACGATTCTGTTTAACAATGGTTCTCCTTCGTCCTCATAACGTGACAGAAAGTCTAATGCAGAGGTCATTCTTTGAGTTTTGTGGTGGTCGGTAAGAATTTTGGGCACCCATCGTGCACAGAACTTACGGTAACCCAATCTTGCTGTCACTATCTCGTACAAAAGAGTCTTAGAAATCTGTGGAAAATCAGTAGACAACTCCGCCATTGTGAAACGTCGATTTTCACGAACTTTTGCATCAACTGTCTGAACGAGTTCGTCAGTCACCAAGGATGGTCTACCACTCCTCTCTTCATCATGAACGTTTTCTCGTCCACTTTTAAATAAACGTACCCATTCACGGACAACTCCTTCACTCATAACTTTTGGTCCGTACACGGCACAAAGCTTACGATGAATAGCTGCTGCAGAGTATCCTTTGGCTGTAAAAAACCTTATAACAGCACGCACTTCACATTTGGCGGGATTTTCTATTGCAGCACACATTTCAAACTGCCACAAAAACTAAACTAGCGCAGGTACGATGTTCACTCGAATACGGCTTGATGCCGACTGACCTGCTGAGCGTGTGAATGCACAGATGGCGCGCTACTCCCCCCACTACCCGCACTGTGACCAATCGGAGGTTAGTTTCTGAATTGCCCTCGTATATATACATATCAATAGGAGTTTATCACGGATCATATCAAAACTTCTTATTTCGATAATTACATTTCAAAACAGAATTGAAAAGCAAAATTAGAAGTTTGTCATGGTGTCATTAGAGGCAGTGAGGTTCTTGTAGTCAATATGTTTTCTTCCTGGGTATTTCTCATGTTTGTATTTCTTTTCAATTATGATCTCGATCACCTAATCTATAAGTTTATTTTCCCAATGCATCATGCTAATATTTCAACTAGTTGGAGTTCAAGAAGCAGCTTAGATACTATACTCATATTGCCCCAACTTTATTGTGGCCTCTCCCACTACTATTTATGATCATACAGAGAACTGTTAAAAAAAGATTCAGGGTGGTACAAATCGTTTGGCGAAGAAAAAATTACTCTTTTGCAGTGGTATGGCGGCTATTGGGAACTGTCGGAAAAGTATGGCAAGGTGATTTTCGAGAATGGCTAGTCGACGATGATTAGCTATGCAAAAATTAGCCTGGTACAAATGGTTGAATTGTTTTATTTAAATTGATGTATTCGCGTCGGTATGGCGGGCTGTAAGTCACACCCGAGAAGTATGGCATTGCGCTACCGCCTACTTCTTTTTTTTTCGACTATCTGAAAATACAAGCATTTTTGCGGAACAAATCGTTCGACACTCGTTATTTATCCGACGCGTTCGATTAACGCCCACGCGATAGGGCCGCCGGTGCCAGCGCTATGACCATCATTTTCCTTTTTACCTTTACGTAATTAGACCCCTGAAGAACCGCCATACTGGTACAAATGACAAATATTTTGTGTCGCCATCTCCCGGTCTAGTAGATTTAGCCCTCATAACCGAAAACCAAGGTGCTCGTATTAGCAATGAGGATAACCCTTGCTAAAAGTGAAAAATGTCGAATCTTCGAGATTTTCATAGAGTGTAATCTGATCTTATTTTCACGGAAGTAATTTTGGCAGGACGCCAATCAAAGGAACTATACTAGTAACTCATTTTAGGCCTCTACTTGGATGGGACGATTCACTTCAGTGACAGATCTATGATTTCGAATGAAAGTAATCGTAATTTGAAACCTATGGTTGTGCTTCATCTGAATATAACAATATGAAACGAGATAAAACAGCTACATTACATATTTTCTTCACTTATGATATTTACTATTGAAGAAAGTTAATGCGTACGAAGTACACATGTCAGAAGTGAATCTTCTTTGGCAATCTAATTTTAAAATCTCGTTTATATTTATACTAATCTAAAGCTTTAGATTTCCGAGACTTAGAGGGAGGGAAAGGAAGAATTTAGAAAAGAGAATTTATGAAATATGTTTATTTTATATTTTATGAAAAATAGTATATTAAATTCTCGAAGGACGAGTGGCAAATTAAAATGCCACATGTTATTTGAAAATATTAAAATTTCCTAACCTTCAAACGTCAACAATAGCGTGTATTTGTTCTCGATCTCCGTTTCTCTCTTGCTCTCTCTTACTCGCTCTCTCGCTCCATGGCTATGTGCTTCATGCTACGTTCGCCCTTCCTCACTCTCTCTCAATCGGTCTAAATCGCTCTCTCCCTCTTCTTGGATAAAAACGTTTCGCGTTTCACTTTATTGCGTTTCATCCGTAAGAATTTTAGCCTCATGCGCGCAAAGAAGTTCTACTTCAAAAATATCATCTATTTATCAATCGGCTGTGGGCTTTACGGTTGAGAAAAAGTTTAGGGCACCGACGGTACTGAGTTCGAATCTCGGGTAGGATATGGATGTTGTACATGTCCACGAGTTTTCAGGGGTTATAATTCCCAAATTATACTGGTGAATGTACATAGTTTATAAGCTTATTTTCCGTTCAGGACCAGCGTTAAACTGTAGGTCCCTAGTAGTGTTGCCACGTGCGATTTGTTTTGAATCGGGGCAGATGGTAAAACAAATCGGTATTTAGGGTTGTAAATCGGGACAAGCAAAAGACAATGTTTTTTGAAATTGAGGTATAATTTACTGTATTTCGCAACTAATATTACTAGTAAATTTGAATTTAATCCTACATAATAGTGGTCAGACTTGCTGGACTAGTAAAAATTACAAAATTTCACAATAAAATATCAGTTCAATTATTAATTATTTTCGCGGTTTTTAAGTTTAAATAATTCATTTTTTATCAAAGTTATATTTTCTGTTAGATTTTGCAGCCTTTAGGATTGCCTTGTATTTTATAACCTACATATTAATAAAATTCACTGCAAGTTATGCTAAAGTTCATTTTAATTTGAATTTCTACTTTGACATGCTCGAGTGTCAAACGGTTTGGCCTCTCAGGCTAAATTAAGTTAGCCTGGGAAAATACCCGTTCCGTTGCCTCGTTTGATACCGGTATTGAAGCCATATAAGAAAATAACTTTTAAAGATTGGCAAAGTCTTTTAAAATGTTGTGCCATTTTTGTAGCGATGTCGAGTCTTCGATTTGCACTGCTGTCTTCATTACTTCTTTGACTTTACTCACGTCTTCATAAAGTTAATCTTTATGAAAGAATATATCAAAGATTTTGAATAACGTTAACCTTTGACGCGTAAGTGAATGAGTCGTCATGGAGAGAAAATGGTTTGAATAAGTCCAAATTGATATCCTCGAAATTGTATTGAGTTCTCAGTTAATGTAGAACATTTTAGTAATACGCACAACAGTCTTTTTTTCATTTTCATAACTTCATCATCTTCAATCCTCGGCCTCAATTTTTTACTCAGTTCAACCATTATTTTGTGACCTTCGAAGCACATCAATTTTTCGTTTCCATGACATACTACTGCATCCTGTAAGAATTTCAGTGCATTTTGGTGATAAGCCAGACAGGGTTTCTTTTCGTCAGAATTGAAGAATTGTCACAGCGCGACATTCGAAAAATTTGTTGGCACGGTGAAAACCATCATCTTGGTTTAATTTTACTAAGCAGCTTATGTGATTTACTGTGTTATCTTGAAAAAAATTAAATTCACTAAATAAATTGTGATGTGATTTAGTAGTTTATTTATTTTTTCTAATAATAATGATTCTCAATATATTTATTGATTTTTCGGGACATGTGCAAATCGGGACGCGTCTCTCAGACCCCTGAACATCTGAAAGTCCCGCGCAAATCGGGACACCTGGCAACACTACTCCCTAGTGAGTTAAAAAAAATCATCTGTTCATGTCGAAATGTATCACAGGGGAAAAAGAAACTTTATGACTATGCCTTGAGTCATAATTTGTAATACTGTTATGGTTCGAGTTCAGATGTTCCAACATTATAAGTTATTGATTAAACTTTCTGCACTGCTTGTAGGATAGTTCATGACAGGGCCGGCGAGAGGGAGGGGCCAGAGCCAAATGTAAAATTCCTTTCTGTACATGTTATCTGCTCAACTCAAAAAAGTTAGTCTTGGTTTTCCAGTTCACTAAGTATTAATTTAATTTTAGCCATGAATAAAGTCGCAACTGTGAGTAAGCGAATTAATCAAGCTATCAAGTATTTTAGTAATGTATTGTTATTAGTGTAACAAAACGGCGCGATGGCGGCTGGAACACGACCGCGGCTGACACACAACTACTGATAGACGATCAATTTTTGGAAGCGTTCAAAAATTGTACAATGTTTTTGGCTCTAGCCCCCAAAGATGAGAAATCCTCAAAAATATAATACCAAGCTCTCTTCATTCAATGTATTAAACTCGCTGGTCAGCCAGAGTAGATAGCGTCAACCCAGTTGCTGAACATCTGCCAGGGAGTGTAAAGGCCCTTGATGAACTAAGTTAAATTTAACTGCAGAAAATCGTCGAGACATAGATAGGCTGAAAACCTATTTCAAAACATTTAACTACCTCCTTCTTGCATCTACTCGGTTCAAGAATTTGAAGTCAATAGACAATGTAAACAGAGTGCTGCAGTGTCGCGAAGGAACGTTGGATGTTGCATCAAAAAACTTGAGTTCTTCGATAATTTGAAGAATCTTCGCTTTGAAAGATGGGGTCGAATATTTAGTGAAGCTCAGAGAGTGACTGAAAACATTGGTTGGCCCCAACAACTTCAAGGGGAACAAAAAATAAGAAAGAAACGAAAGAGACCAGCTGGTGAAGACTGCGAGGATAATGCAGAGGACGAGTATAATTATAAGGCAGTTTTCGAGCGTGACGTTTTCAACGTTATCCTGGACATTGTCAACGTTATCTTGGACATTGTCAACGTTATCCTGGGCTGACCTTGCAAGAAAAGCCAACCTGGATATCATCATTGATGAGTTTGCCATGAGAAAGGCAAGAAAGGGGACTTTATTGTGAATACGGATATTTAGGTTATTGTAAAGAAGGATTTTAGCCTATCAAAGTTGTTAACGTAAACCAAAAAATGATTATTATGACTATAGAGTATTCTGTATTCTGTATTTTTGGGAGTGCAGTCGAGACCACAGCACTTAGGCCCTATTGTGCCCTTTGTGCATCCTCCCCGGGAACATCACCAGCCTAGGCTCCCAACCATCCCAGTCGTTTGAAAAAGAGGGTGATTGCACCTAGGGGGATTTCCCTCAAAGTGGCTAAAATTGGCCACCTTTCACCCAGAATGGGTTCTCGGAGTGACAAGACAGCGGGGCATTCACAGAGAACATGTTGTACCGTCTCGTCTTCCTGTTCACAGCCTCTGCAGAGAGGTGTGTCGCTTAATCCCATATTAAATTAGGGCTTCCGAAGTTGGCAGTGTCCCGTTAAAATTCCCACGGCATTGCGTAGTTTTCCTCTGGGCATCGCCAGCTAAGTCATTGCTGCATCTTTATTGGGATAATTTTAAAGTTCCCTGGCAAGTCTGCAGGTGGTTGTTTCATCCCATAGGATTTTGAATTTTTGATGGGTGTTCCCTTTCATCATTTGTGACTTTGCTGTCAGCGGTAGTAGGCTGGAAGGGCCAGGACCTAATATGTTTAGGCCGGCTGCTTTTCTAGCCAATTCGTCAGCTTTTTTGTTGCCATTGCATCTCGAATGGCCTTTAACCCAGCACACCATAATTTGGTTTGTGTGGGCTGCACCTGCAAGTGCTTGATGGCATTCCCATAGTGACTGTGAAGTTATTTTATGATTCTTCAGGGCTAGTAACCATTGTCTACTATCTGTGTAGATTTTAATGGTTTTGTTCGTTATGTTCCTACGAGCAATCTCGTTCGCGGCTATGGTTATGCCCGTTAGCTCTGTCTGAACTATGTTGGCACATTTGTCCATGGTCCACTTAAGTTGAAATCGCAGGTGTCTCGACAATATTCCACATCCTGCTCCTTTTTCTTGCTTTGATCCGTCCGTGAAAATATTGATCGTTCCTTCATCGGAGGTCTCATTTCCACTGTTTGTGTGTATTGAGTAGGGTTTATCAAAAACAAATCGCGGGGGAATGCTGTCTGCATTAACCTGTAGTAGAGGCATCGTGTTAGTAGCCTCAAGCCACAGGCGACGTCTAGTCTCCCCACATCCTACTTCTGGCTTCATACCAATAGTCTCAAGGCGTACCATAGTTGCCAAGGCCACTTCTTGTAGATAAATATCCAAAGGTGGCAGGCATAGCATCACCTCTATTGCCCTAGTTGGTGTTGTTCGCATAGCTCCGGTCACACTTAGACACGCGGTCGTTTGTATCTGCCCAAGCTTGAGTTTTGCTGTTGCCTGTTGGCTTTTAGGCCACCAGACAACGGCTCCATATTCTATCATCGGTCTCACGATGGGAGTGTATATCCACATGACCACCCTGGGTTTCAGTCACCAGGTTTTCCCCATGATCCTGCGGCACTGTCCGTAGGAGATGTGTGCCTTTTTTAGTCTTCTCTCAAGGTGAAGATTCCAAGTGAGTTTGGCGTCAAAGGTCACTCCCAGATATTTGACCTCTGACATGAAACTTAATTCTGTGTTTAGACTGTGTTTAGACTATATGACTATAGAGTAATTCTTTATAAATAATATCATGTATTTCTTTGACAATAAATAATTTTTCTTCAACTACAAAAACTTCAAAAACTTCAAAAAATAAATTTAGGCCTATGCTTACAAAAAAAAAAGTTTAGAATTAAAAAAACTAAAGTTTGTATTCATTATAAAAAATGATAATTTTGTTGATGCAGCTTATAAGGTAGCCATATTTCAATGTTCTATTCACGTCAATGTTCATGTCAAGGTTAACAGTGATAAATAAAAACAAAATCTAAATTATTCTTACAGTTCATTTTTATTAAGTCCCGACTTGCATATGGTGTAAAACTTAGTAAGAAATCAGGAAAATAGAGGGCCCGGGATCGCTCAGCCCAGGGGCCCGTGATGGCTCTCGCCGGCCCTGGTTCACGATAACAATCAAGTTATTATCAGACTTTAACAAATACTTTGTGCCAGATATAGAATGCAGATTTAATCCGGAAATCTGTTTATCCTAGTAGAAATTTCTAAAAGTCCAAGAATCTAGCAAATTGTTAACTCAGACATACACTTTGTGTTTACACTTCGCGAAGACTATATCACTCTTTTTTTATGAATTAAATTTTCTTATGTTCATTACGGTTTGCTATTAGTGTATGGTTCTTGATTAAGCGATTCACGGCTTCAGGCTTCAGGCACAGAAGTCATTTCCTGTGAGATTCACAAGACGATTACTGTGGTTCAATTCCTGTAGAAAGAACAGTTCTTATTCTATTGGAAATGAATTGTTAAAAATATAGGAATCTGTTCTTGTACAACGTACTGGAATATATTCCTGTAAGTTTAAATGTTTTAGCTACTAGAATAAACGTTGTATATTACTGGACTATATGTTTTCTGCAACAGGAATTTCTTGTCTATACAAGCAGTGTAGCTCAGACTTTACTAGAATATGTGGTCATATTTATTAGTGGTATGGTCAACCTCAAACATAAAACTGCACTTGTGACATTTTATTCCGTTTGGTATAGCAGGAAATTATTGTGATATAATTCACTATTAACAGGAATTTTCCTTCAAGTCCAGTTGAACAAAACTTTGAAATTAACAGGACTTTCCTATATTCTCCACTCAATTGAATTCGTAGCTTGCTTGGAATCTAAGAGGTCTTTCCTGTACTGTCTAACGAACTATATATTCAATTCAACTGGAATTTGTTGTTATTGTTGTCATACTAAACCATTAGTATAGCAGGACTTTCCTATACTGCATAAGGAAATAGAATTGTTGTATTGAAAACATATCTTGTTCGCTGGATCTGTGAATGTAACAAATTTCCATTACTTTATTAAGGTATTACGTATTTTATGCTACTACAAAGGGTGTTTTAAAGCTATAACACACGGCCATTCCAAACTTTTATTTGAATTGGTCGCTTGTCACAGATTCAAGACTTACATGCCAGTAGCAATAAATAATATCTTAATAAAGTATGGAAAATATCGCTATATTTATATATCCAGGATTTTGCACTTACCAGAAAATGTTCTTAATACAAAACTTTAATTACATTGTACAGTTGAAGAAATACCGCCTATATTAAAAATCCAGTAGAACAACACATCAGGAGCTTTGTCACGGTTCATGAAGCACAAATGGAAATTCTGATAGTTGAACTAAAAAACAATAACTAAAGAAATTGAAATCGTTTTATTATTAAAAAACTGGCATTAATAGAAATAATATTACATTGTATCGGTATTGTTGAAGCAGATTATTGTTCAAAATGTTAATACATACATTGTGTAGGTACTGTAAAATAAAAAAAATCTTTAGACACTAACTTTTTTCAAATATAATACAAAACATAACATATTAACATATATGATCTCTTCATGTTATATAGTCATCACCGTTAGGAGCATGTGTGAAGGGTAGGAGGTTGAGAAATGTCATTAGGAGACTTAAGCACAAACATTTTGTCTTGTGGGATAGAGATTTGATATGCGAAAAAATGTTTATCAAAGCCTATTGTGAAATACTTGAGGCATTAAAAAACCACCTGCTTGTCAAGAATATATATTGTGCAGGCGAGTTCTCTCAACTTTGAAAGATATGAGAAGATATTAAAGCAGCCAAAACCATGCAGTTTTTCCACTTTTCCAGTGCGACAAAAACGTTGCCCTATGCCCTATGGAAGGTATCAGTTCTTTTACCATATCGTCCTGCAAGAACGGTAAACTGTATAGAGTTATATCGTTGCCTGCAACAGAAAATGCCAATTTTATATAGCAATCATTCCTTTATTGGTAAAATTTCGTTCATCGGACGCCCTCCTAAGTTGAAAAATATATTTTTGTATACGGTCTCCAAATCAGTAAATTTTGGAAATAAAAAAATCGGTAGAATGATATTTTCACGGACGTTTTATGCCAAAATCGTGAGGTTTAGAATAGGTACCAAGTTTTCAAATTTTTTGTAACAAAGACACGATAGCGTGTTATCCATATTCGTAGTTAATAGATATGGTTATAATAAAATAAAATAACTTACTAATAACACTTTAAAATGTATTGATGTACTGGCTCAAGTCCCAACTTCTGAGATATCCAACGAGGTCCGAAGTATCTACGTCACGCCCGTTCATCTAAATTGCAGCACTTTCTACACGAACATTGATATCCACAACACTCTCCACATCTTGCAAGAAATTGTCACTATTGTTCATATTCATTGTTACCGTAAAACAAGAGTATTAATGTTTCAACTTCACCAAACACTACGCAGAATATATGAAAATTGAATATGGCTCAACGTTCATGTCGATCAGCGCGTCCCCGTGGTGATTTTTGGCACTAAATTCCTGTATTCGTGGCAGGAGTACCTTTGCATTTTAAAGGAAGAGTTTGTTGAACTAAATAGAAAGCACAGTAGATTCAATATTATGGTAACTGTAACAAACTATCTCTTAAAAGTTACAGGATTATGTGAACCAGTTAGCTTGAAAAAATATTCCTGTAACAATAACAAAAATTCCATGGATATTGAAAATTTTATTTTTTATATAAGAAAGCTTGGGGTTATGAGTCTACTGACAGAAATCGTCACTTATCGAAAAGAGCGAGAGAATTTTGTATGATGTTAACAATTCCTGGAAAAGCGTAACGGATCTAGATTTTGAAGTTAGGTGGCATTTATCGCCATTTTAGCACACAAAACAACAGGTCGGCAGCTTGATGATATGAGTAAAAAAGTGCTGAAAATAAAATTATTTTCTGATTTTTATTTCGGTTTGCTCTTAGAGGTTTTTCAGACCATAAGTTATTCCGCGTTTTAGTCGCATCTCGACGCTATGGTGTCACAAAGAAATTTATAGTAATCAATTGATTGTATTGATATATCAAAAATATTCGTTATCATCGGAGATCTGCGAAAGCTCGACTTAAGTGTGGAAAATGACATGCTACCAAGTCAAATGTTCAGTCGAAAAATTCAACTAAGCTATAAAATATATATCCCTAAACTAAAATATAATGATGATTATTCACATGACCTACCTGTGTACCTGTGTACAAACAATATTTTTTAAAGGCATATAACTTATCTTAACACGTTCGCGACAATTTGCGCCACCGGTGGCCCCCAAACGATCTATCCTCACAGACGATGGGAACCATCGGTGACTACTGATCAATATAAGTTTAGACTCACATAAAATGTCACTCGTCAAAGATAGGCTTTTGATATTGAGGCAACGGCTATAGGAATAGTACATGTTGCTTTGGGTAACACCGATTGCGCACTCGTCCACTGAGATAGGTGTAATAGAAAAAAAACATACAGATATATATATGCTTATTTTTTCAAATCAATTCAAAACATGATAGTACAGAAGTAAATGAACATGAATTAGTAAGTATACCTAACTACGTACTAAAAGAACATAAATCTAACTAACAACACTAAAACAAAAATGTATTCCCAAAAAAACAAATTCCAATCGATTTTACATGGTGGCCACCGGTGGTACCCGACGCCAACAACGAAAAAATATTCATTGGTGACGTCAGGAACCACCGGTGGTGCACATCGAAAATGGAATCAAACTACAAAAAAACTCATATTTACCGTTCAAAAACACTTTATTTATACAAAAAAAACACAAATTAACAAAAATGAGACATACAAAATTTTCGTCCTGAATTTATCGGTATACAACCAAGCCTTCGTCGCGAACGTGTTAATGTGTATAATAAATTTCTCAAGCTTTATATCCCAAGATTACTTTTCTTTATTAGACACATTACATAAAGGGACTCTGATAGTAAATTTGTTACCATTGGCACAACAAAGACAAGTAAATGATTTGATTTTCTTTTACGAATACTATCTAGATAAATATATTTCTGAGTCGTTCGCTACGTTTATTTAAGCGCTGTACCCGTAGCGCTGCCGGAATTCCATCTAATATTTGCTTAACAACCGCTCGGACTACTCTATCTAAAAGTTCTTTTTCTACAGGGTAGACACAAGGTGTGGAACACGTTACCCGTCTAAGTATTCCCAACAACCTTCGGTGCTTTGGAACTTCAGTAAATGGATACTTTTCAATATCTGGGAGTGCAAAAGCTTGCCCTTTTCAGGAAAAAATTATGTATTGAATTGCAAAATAAAATACTTTATTACGATAGTAACAAGATTTCAAATATGTAAGTAAACCCACTTAGGACGTGCAGAAAAAATAACTGTATACATTTAAGTAAGTTTGTATGTAGTTAATTCCAGTGATTCACATACAAAATAATGATTGCTGAATAATCTTAATGGTTCTTACATAAAGCAAAAAAAAATATATGAAATTATACAAATAATTAATAAGTAAATAAAATATCAACTACAGTGAATATATTTACAACTTTGCTGAAATACTTACCATTTTGTATCAGATTTAACAATTTTCAATATTTATTGACTGCAGGTGAGATGAAAATGTCATGATAATAAATAAATATTGTGTTTTTGGAACATTACTGGTAGTACCTACTTAAAACTGTATGCCTTCAATATTTGTTGTGTAATTTTTTAAATAACAAATAGTGAATATACCTATGACCAGACTGCTAATATTAGACTAAAAAGCACGTAATTGGTATCTTAGCACGACCGCAGCCACAAGAAATTTAATTAAACATTTTTAAAATTTTTCCAAATTTTATAAATTTCTTCTTCAATCAAATAACTAAGGGTTTCTTTGGTTTCGCTTACCATCTAATAGTAGCAGACCTGACTTCTGATATTGTACTGAATAGCACGTAATTAGTGAATGAAGACATATATATATATATATATATATATATATATATATATATATATATATATATATATATATATATATATATATATATATACATATATATCTAATTTAAATTCTTGATTTTTACCTGTTTATCGTATTCATTCTAAGAGATATCAATTATTGGTATAACAGGTTTATTTCAAACATTACATTTTAAAATTGGAATTCACAGGACGTTTCAATGGAGTTTCCATGTTCATCAGCTAAAATCGGGATAAAATACAAGTCAAATGCTTAAATATAAAACATATATACACATACACAAAACTAAAATAAAATAAATTGTATCTCACCAGAATGTTCGTCGGTAGTTGTCACAATACTACTTGACTATCGAATCTCTGTTTACCCGATGTATAATCGTTCATGCGTATAGAGCTCATGTATTACAATAATGGGGCATATATCGAACTTAGGCCCTTTATATCTATTTTGTTGTTAACTGTGTTGATTTGGTTCTTTTGTATGAAAATCATTTCTAGGATTTCCCGTGATTTTAATTTTTTTTCTATCGTTAGTATGTGTGTTTTATCGTAATCGAAATCATGTCTTTCTGATTGTTTGTGTTTGTTCAGTGCAGTGTTTGCTGTTTTGGCATATCTGTGGGCTTTTAGTCTATCTTGTAGACGTTGTGAGGTTTGTCCGATATATACTTGCAAAGATTGCACTCGGGGCCGACTGGTCTGCCATGAGTTTTTTTCATAGGTTTCCTCATGGTAATGTAAGTCACTGCTTGCAAACTTATAAGGCGGATGCTGGGCCAGTATTAATCCTCTGAACCCTACCCACACTTCTTATGTTCCATAAATATTCCGTCTCACCTATCCTTAATGCACTTGTACATACAAGTGTATCCTCTGATCTGGCTGAAGGAGTTAATCCCAAACTCAAGCTGCCCGCCTCCCGGACACATACTTCAGGGAGGAATGAAATACGTGTGTTTCCTTTCCTTTTTACGTGTGAAATACGTGTGTTTCCTTCTTTTTGTATGTTGTTATGCCATCTTAGTTGTGGTCTTCCTTGTCTCCTGTTGCCTTCCATGTTTTCTTTGTAGATATTCTGTGTACAGTTGTACCAGTTCGTGATTATACTTTACCCTTCATCCGTCTTCTTCTTGGGTTGGTCGAAAATATTTTTCTCAATATTTTTCTCTCGAATTTTAATAATAGGATATTTGTATATGCTTGAACTTATTATTACGTCTATTGGTTTATTATAAGAACAAATTCGACCATATTTCATTAGCTGTGAGGAATGCAACTGAAATGGCATACTGTACTCAAATGAAAAAGTAAGTCTCGCGGAAGTATAAAATATCCAATTAACTGTAACGTCTGATTAACTCTCTTATTATATTACTGGTAAAATATGAATTATTTTTTATTATAATTGTAGATTGAGATGAAAACGTAAATATTCATAAATAGTTATATCATCTAAAAACTGTTCTTACAAAAAAAAAAAACTCAAAATATAAAACAAAACAACCAATTTTCAACCCAAATAGTGTTTTGTCAGACATCACTAATTTTAGGTCAAGCAAATTATGACAAATGTATTGGGGTACATATAATCGGCTCTTTTAGAAGGTTGTTTGATAATTTTCAAAAAAGTTTTTTGGTTCTTATTCATTTTGAATTAAATAACTATGGCGGTCATACAGTAAGTGAGCATTTGCAGACACTGGTACATATCAGTATATAAATATAAGCAACGTTCAGTCCTAAAAATACTAATACTGGATTAACATTAAACATATTGAAGGAAGTTTTATGTCATGTTAGATAAGTAAAGGCAGAGTAAATACTGTTCACTGAGTTCGAATAACTTATGCAGGTTTCATTGACAACAGTATTCTAATATTTCTTGACAATAATAATAATATTATTCTCTTCTTTGATATGATTCTTATTGTTCTCTTGATTACGCATGTTTAACTGCATAACCCGCATATTGAAGCATCTGTTCACATGTGTTTCGTACTTTTTGATCATCATCAGAACAGCGTAGCCATGTTATGGTTGGACAATATTGGAGATGAAGAAATAAAACGAAACAATCGAAATCCTTCATTGCAAAAGAATAAAACACATTTTCAGCTACAGCTCAAACACTTTTAATTCAGGAGCAAGATCTTCACATGAGCCACGGATGCCATTTATGTCTACCTGATCTCGGACCAACTAAATCTTAAGATACAAAAAGCTTTAAGGGTGGGAATATCAAGATATTACGCATTCTTAAGATCATAACCCACATACGGAATTAGCTATTTCGAACTTTTTGGTCCCCATCAGAACAGCGTAGCCAAGTTATGGTTTGACAAACTTTTTTGGTCTTTAGTTTTTTAATCAATATTAGTAGCCACTGTTGTAACAAATTCAGCATTTATGTATATCTCACTTTTTTGAGGTAGCTCTGACCGGAAATTGTTGGACTATACAGTGATCATGAGAAAGACCTCGAGAAATACATATATTGTATCTAATAGTTGAATTTGTTACAATAGTCGTTACTTAAATTGATGAAAAAAACTAGACGTCAATATTTAAAAAATAAAGTAGATGATGGGATCTAATGAACGAAACGTCGCATTGAAAATTGCTTTATATCAGATTTTAACAAATATGGAACATTATTGAAAGTTCCCCTGACTTATTCTTATATCATTCGAAATGGAGGCGGTAGGGCCAATAAACGAAATTCGACTATTTCAGTTGTTGGCCTATATATCAAAAACAACCATTCATATTTATGATCTGGAAAAAGCTTATTCTCTCTCCCTGAAATAGGAAACTTTTGTCCAATTTAACCAACCTTCTCTCCGTTTCCGAGATAGCAATAGTGGGATCAGTTTAAAAAACGGCCTGTATATATATAAATATACTAGCGGGACCCGTCGCGGCTTCGCCCGCGTATCCATATATGTTTACGTATGAATTTATTCCACCCCCGTTCAACCCCTGAATGATCGAATTTTAAAAAATGGAGAAAATGGTTTTTCAAGATAATTATAAGGAACATTTTAGTGGCCGAATGAAATCGCTAAGTCGATTATTTTGCCGGAAATAGCCAATATAAAAAAAACAGACTTACCCCTTTTGCACCCCTAAATGATGGAATTTCAAAAAACTGAGAAACTACTTTCTAGAGTTAATTTTACTTAACATTTTCGTGAAAGAGCGGGATCGCTAAGTCCATTATTTTGCGAGAATCAGCCAAAAATAGCCAATATACGAAAAACACATTTCACCCTCTTTCAACCCCTAAAAGATACAACATCAAAAAATGCAGAAAATGGTTTTTTAAGAAAATTATAAGGAACATTGTAGTGGAAGAACGGAATCGCTAAGTCGTTTATTTTGCCGGAAAAAGCCAATATAAAAAAAACAGACTTACCCCTTTTGCACCCCTAAATGATGGAATTTCAAAAAACTGAGAAACTACTTTCTAGAGTTCATTTTACTTAACATTTTAGTGGAAGAACGGGATCGCTAAGTCCATTATTTTGCGAGAAACATCAAAAAACACGTTTTACCCTTTTTCAACCCCTTAACGGCGGAATTTTAAAAAACCCCGTCTTAGTGGGAATTTACATGATTAGACTTAACTTCCCACCAAATTTCAGAAATTTAAAAAATACAGTTTTTGCTGTAGACTGTATATATATATATATATATATATATATATATATATATATATATATATATATATATATATATATATATATATTTATATATATATATATTTATAAATATTTATATATATAATTAAATATATATATATATATATATATATATATATATATATATATATATATATATATATATATATATATATATATATATATATATATATATATATATATATATATATATAATACCTGAAACTAAACCTTCTTCAAATCTATTACTGCAAGGAATTCATGGATCTTTGAAGAGGATCTTCATAATCAAATTTCTTTTCAATTGCGAAAATGTACTCCAAAATGATAATAGATTTTCATATCTACTTAACCACTTCAGATACTACTACTAACCACAATATGTTTGAACCAAAAAACAGCGAACAGCAGATTTCCCCGTATTTCCCGAGCCATTTGCATCGCGTCGAGATGCGATTCGAACGGTAAATTATGGTTTGAAAAACCACGCTTCAATAGCAAACGGAAATAAAAATTAGAACATAATTTTTTTTATTGAAAAAAAAAATCAAGAAGTTATCGCGTACTGATGAACTACGCTTCGATAGCAAACCGAAATAGAAATCAGAAAATAATTTATTTTATTGAAAAATAAAATAGCGAAGTACATCGGGTACTGAATAACCACAAAGCAAACTGTAATAAAAATTTGAGATTCAAAAAAAAATTAATATAGCGTACTGATAGCGAAGTAGGTCGAGATGCGATTTGAACGAAATAGTCACTACGAAATGCAGCGCGTTTGAGGAAAAGAGTTAAAACGCACTCAACGAACTCAATCTACGTACCAAGTTGCAACCTTCTAACTCAAACTGCAGAAGCAATGGAGCAAAATTTTAAAAACCACGAAAAAGCAAGAAATATGGCGGCTGTTGAAAAAATAGTTCAGTTATGACTCGAAAACACTCGCAGATACCTAATTTCAGCTGATCTGGTTTGGTGAGATCCGTTGGAGATGCAAATATGTACTATGAAAATGTATAAATGAAAACATAAATATCTACTTAAAAATGCAGTGGAAGAAATTTACCTTCATTTTAATGTAAATTTGAGTGTAATTATAGTTTCGTTTGTAATTCTTATTATTTTTATATATATATATATATATATATATATATATATATATATATATATATATATATATATATATATATAAATTTTTTTTGTGAAAGCCGCTGGAGCGGCCAATATGTACCGGGAATGTATATAGTTATATATATATATATATATATATATATATATATATATATATATATATATATATATATATATATATATATATATATATATATATATATTTCAGGAAAAAAAATAAGGGTATTTAGACTCTTTCGGATATCAATTTTACTCTTTTATTGTAGCCAAGCTTTCGCAATCATTTGTTGCTTCTTCAGGGCCTCTAAAATTACAAACGAGTATTATTTACTATGGTGTTCTCAAAATGAAGACAATAAAAATTATATAAATTAGTTACTCACCAATAGTGAGGTTAAATTATTGGTTGTGTGATAAGTCATATATAAGAACATAAGACAAAATACATTAAACTATCTAATTATTTAAAATCTGATTTTATAACAAAATGAAACAATCCACTAATAGTTTACAGCTGAAAATAATAAAATATACCTACTGTCATTGATCACAGAACTTGTCTATCGTTTGTTTGGCCTCAGTATCACTCTATTCATCCAATGGACCGTCATTTCCACATTTATCTTTGTTACTTGATGTAGAATTTAATAGGAGAAAGGAATAAATGCTACTCAATTTCTGTGTATCAGTTTTTTTTGTTAATACTGGTATCTTCTTTTTTTTTATATGGATCATCTCCTGGATCATTCGTTTTCTGTAATTATTTTCTTTTTTTAATACTTTCACATTCTCAAAATCTATTTGATGGTTAAAACTGTGTGCATGTGTAGCTAGGGCACATCTGTCCCTAAAGATGGTGATGCCACTTTTGTGTATTGCTGAACGGTTTTTTACAAGTTGAGATGTGTGTCCTATGTATGTGCCTTCGCAGTCCATACATTTGATCTTATATACTACATTGCTGTTTAGTTTAGTTGGAATATTATCTTTTAATCTTGAATATAGAGTTGCTATTGTTTTCTGATTGTAGGTGGCTATTTTCACATTGTTTGTTTTCAATAAAGATATTATTTTCGTAGTTAACTCTTTGATGTACGGTAGTGATCCATAATGTGTAAATTCTTCTTTCAGTGGTGTGTTGTCTGGATATGTAACATTTCTTCTGTGCTCAATATTATGATGCTTAAGAAAATAATATATTCGTCTAATATTGAGCATAGAAGAAGCGTTACATATCCAGACAACACACCACTGAAAGAAGAATTTACATATTATGGATCACTACCGTACGCCAAAGAGTTAACTACGAAAATAATATCTTTATTGAAAACAAACAATGTGAAAATAGCCACCTACAATCAGAAAACAATAGCAACTCTATATTCAAGATTAAAAGATAATATTCCAACTAAACTAAACAGCAATGTAGTATATAAGATCAAATGTATGGACTGCGAAGGCATATACATAGGACACACATCTCAACTTGTAAAAAACCGTTTAGCAATACACAAAAGTGACATCACCATCTTTAGGGACAGATGTGCCCTAGCTACACATGCACACAGTTTTAACCATCAAATAGATTTTGAGAATGTGAAAGTATTAAAAAAAGAAAATAATTACAGAAAACGAATAATCCAGGAGATGATCCATATAAAAAAAAAGAAGATACCAGTATTAACAAAAAAACTGATACACAGAAATTGAGTAGCATTTATTCCTTTCTCCTATTAAATTCTACATCAAGTAACAAAGATAAATGTGGAAATGACGGTCCATTGGATGAATAGAGTGATACTGAGGCCAAACAAACGATAGACAAGTTCTGTGATCAATGACAGTAGGTATATTTTATTATTTTCAGCTGTAAACTATTAGTGGATTGTTTCATTTTGTTATAAAATTAGATTTTAAATAATTAGATAGTTTAATGTATTTTGTCTTATGTTCTTATATATGACTTATCACACAACCAATAATTTAACCTCACTATTGGTGAGTAACTAATTTATATAATTTTTATTGTCTTCATTTTGAGAACACCATAGTAAATAATACTCGTTTGTAATTTTAGAGGCCCTGAAGAAGCAACAAATGATTGCGAAAGCTTGGCTACAATAAAAGAGTAAAATTGATATCCGAAAGAGTCTAAATACCCTTATTTTTTCCTGAAATAATACCAAGACTCTGAAACTAAGATATAAAATATATATATATATATATATATATATATATATATATATATATATATATATATATATATATATATATATATATATATATATATATATATATATAGGCTTGCCATACGTCCCGGTTTGGCCGGGACAGTCCCGGTATTTTGCTCTTGTCCAGGTGTCCCGCCCGGTTTGATCAATGTCCCGGAAAACGGGTGTAAGATGTAAAAAGTAATAAATAATGGCTGTAAGTAGTTTAATTATGACAATAGGCTTAAGAGAAAGTGAGTGCTACCTAGAGGAAAGTTGCACACTATCACTTTATCGAGCAAAGAGTCGAGAGCGCTTTGTTCTGAAAGCACAGAGAAGAACACATCGTTAACTTATTAATAAATGTTTTTTTAGATTGACTAAAAAAGTTTTTATAATCGTTTTTTTTGCAGTAAGACAAAAAGTTTTATTTTCAAAAAAAAATAAACTTAATAAGACTTGGTAATTGTTCAATTAAACAATTTTATGAAGTATTTTAAATTTTATTTTATCAACACTTCTTTCTAGATAGATCGGAAAATATTATCATTAAAAAGGAAAGAATATACTACTATATTTTTGAGTAGCAAATATTCCTTTTTCAATTTTAGAAGGTGTGTAGAACTAACAATTTAGGGTTCAAGATTTCCCCTCTCTTCACTTGCGAGGATTAAAAAAAATCTTAAAACTCACGATTTTGCTACTGATTTTTTAAAAATTTTCCAGGGGAGGACCCCGCTCTACTGGGGGGTCATCCAATATATATATATATATATATATATATATATATATATATACATATATATATATATATATATATATATATATATATATATATATATATATATATATATATATATATATATATATATATATATATATATATATGGTTGTCTGGTTTCCCGGTTTTGTATCCGCATATGGGCTTTGTCTATTTTTATATATATATATATATATATATATATATATATATATATATATATATATATATATATATATATATATATATATATATATATAATCTCTTGATAATTATTAGCAATAACAGGCTGATTGAATCTTAAAAAACTCGATTTTATTAAAAAGTTGACGTTTCACTATGATATTCGTAATTGAAATTTCTTTGACATTTATTGATTTGAAAAAATTGAATAGAACAGGGCAGCTTTGCATATGCTATTCAGTCTAATATTAATATTCAAAATTGTTATCATTAGATGGTAAGGGAAACCAAAGAAACCTTTACCTACGTAATGTTTGAAAATAATAATAATAGGGTACTATTTATCTAACAACAAAGAAATTAGTATGGGAAAACACTAAAGAAGTGGAGTAGAATTATCGGTATAGCACGCTTATATGGAAGCAGCCGTTGACACGTGTTTCGGACTCTTTGGTCCTCATCAGAACGGCGTAGCCAAGTATTGGATTGAAAATTTGAAGATGAAAATAGTACAACAAACAAAATCCTCTGATACGGAAGATAATCACACAATTTTGGTTATAATTGTTTTTTTTGCAGTAAGACAAAAAGTTTTATTTTCATAAAAAAATAAACTTGTACTATTTTCATCTTCAAATTTTCAATCCAATACTTGGCTACGCCGTTCTGATGAGGACCAAAGAGTCCGAAACACGTGTCAACGGCTGCTTCCATATAAGCGTGCTATACCGATAATTCTACTGCACTTCTTTAGTGTTTTCCCATACTAATTTCTTTGTTATTAGATAAATAGTACCCTATTATTATTATTTTCAAACATTACGTAGGTAAAGGTTTCTTTGGTTTCCCTTACCATCTAATGATAACAATTTTGAATATTAATATTAGACTGAATAGCATATACAAAGCTGCCCTGTTCTATTCAATTTTTTCAAATCAATAAATGTCAAAGAAATTTCAATTACGAATATCATAGTGAAACGTCAACTTTTTAATAAAATCGAGTTTTTTAAGATTCAATCAGCCTGTTATTGCTAATAATTATCAAGAGATTAAAAATAGATCACAGGCAACAACAATTCGAATAAATATATATATATATATATATATATATATATATATATATATATATATATATATATATATATATACATACATACATACATACATCAGATATCAAAAAAATTTCGAAATTCGTGGTTCAGGTCTAAAATGGATTATAAAAACTAGTCCTGCGGCAGACAGTTAGTAGACTTTCGACAAGCTGCAATAGTCTATTATCTTCGAAGAAAATACGACCAATAAAATGTGTTGACAATAGTGATGGAAAAGTATTCATGTCAAGGTTAAGCTCAAATATTCTAATATCTTTGTAATCTATTTTTCATTTCAACGAAACCGTGGATCAACTTTTCTCAACTGCTCATTATTCAGTTTCTTTTAATGGAGGCTATAGTTTAATTGAATTGCTGCGATATCCTTTGAGGTAATTGTAATTCACCTGAAATCAGCATTCTGAGCTTCTTGAAAAGAACCGAGATTACTAGAATATACTTTAATAATTCGATTTGAGCTGAGTTCTCTTACATTTTTAGAAACGGTAGTCGAAGATCATTTCTTTTCTTCAAGTTACTTCACAGCTGAATATGTAATTTCTGTCTGTGTGTTTATCTATAAACTCAATCATTGTGCCTCATACTTTTGATATCTCTCTTTGAAATCTAAAAAGATTTTAAATAGTAACTTAATCAATATAAAACCTCATCAAGCTCTTCGTGAAATATATTCCCTGTGTAAAAGAAGCATATAAGGATCCTGTCTCGTTGTTTGGTGCTACTCGAGTCCATACAACCATATCCTCGATATAGGGCTTCTCAGTTAACCCATTCATTAAGGAACAGATGTTCCAGCCGCCCACTGGGTGACCTTAAAAATAACATCAGGTCGAGACGTATGTCTGTTCAAGGAACGCATTCATATCGGCACGGCGAATACTGTCGGTTGGACCAGAAATAAGATACCATACACTGAAGGATTTTCTTCATAGATAATGGTTTACATTCTGGTTGCTATTATGCTTGAAGACAGTGTTTCTTAACCAGTAATTATTATTAAATAGACGATAGCTTCAAATTACAAATTCAATACGTTTTGAAATACAAAATATAAAAGGTCGAATTGTGAATAGTTATAAAAATCATGAAAAAATTATCAACCCCCAAAAAAAAACCTACTTAAATATGTATACGTATACTTATTGTACATACACCAGTATTCTAAATTGAAAAATTTATTAAAAATGGTAAATATATAATACAGAACTTACTTATAGGGTCGAATTGTAAATAACTACAAAATTCATGAAAAAATTATCAACCCCCTAAAAAACCTATTAGGTTTATATACGTTAACTTATTGTACATACACTAGTATTCTACTATGAAAAATAGATTGAAAATAATAAATATATAATACAGAACTTGCTTATCTTGTTCGAAAGTTATTTTCGAAGTAGATTTTCCCAGATTTTTTTTATGGATCAGAAACTTGGCAAGACCCTCTCAAACCATCAGATAGCTTATTGTAGAATTTCGTGAATGAATTTGTTGAATATTTCGATTAGATGTACCAACAAAAGAAAACAACTCCATTACTCCATGCTCTAGATTAGTGTTTCTCAACCTGTGGTCCACGAGTATATGTATGGGGGTTCGCAGTGTCATCTCTGGATTATTTAATAATAATAAATGAATAGAGAAAGATAGTACTATCTTCCAAGTTGACGACAAAATTGAAAGGATGCTGAAAATATTTAACCTCTGGACAAAGCGTACAATTAAAAAAAAATCACTTTTCTACTCCCTCTGTTAGAGCATTGTTGCCAACAAAAGTACAGGACGAAATTATTAAACAGCTCCGCGCTCTTAGGTCTTCGTTTCAGTACCTACCCAACAAATTAAAAATTGGGTATCAGAACCTTTCAACACAGATGTTACTAATATTAATGGCTTGACAACGGCGTCGGAAAACCAATTAATAAAAATATCCTGCGATTCAAATTTGAAATCAAAGTTGAATATCAAGTTTTTAGGTGCATGTAAAGAAAGATTATGAGGAAATATCAGAAGCCGAACTGAAATATTTACTACTTTTCTCAACCACATACCTCTGTAAAAACGCAATTTCTACTCTTGTATACACTAAAAACAAATACAGAAACAGATTACAAGTGGACTCCGATTATTAGTAGTAACATCAACCCGAATATCACTAATTCACTTGCAAAAAAGCAACACCAACCTTCACATTAATAATCGTATGCGAACGCATTTAATATAAAGAAATTAAAATGAAAGAGTACTAAAAGAGAAATTTATTCCTGCTTTTTTAACTAAGGGGATCCTTGATAATTGCTGAAATTTCTAAGGGTTTCTGCTTGAAAACGGTTAGAAAACGCTGATATATATATAATAATCACAGTTGTATACGTATAGACAAAAACAGCTCCGTCACTAAGGACGCATCTTAACCTCAGACAGAAGATGCGTATTGAGTGCAGAACAGGATAATATACGATTCTAACGAAAAATAGTCGTCGCGCAGTGCAGCGCGTGTACATTATAAAGTCGGCGAATGAGGAAAACTGAAAATAATCGTACCTCTGCATCAACTCAATCTACGTACCAAACTTGCTTCTCAATCAGCAGAACGTGTGAACCTGCGCAAATTCTCAAAAACCTCTAAGTATAAATGAAGACGGTTGGTAGAACTATTTTTTTGTCTGTCTTTTCTGTGGTGTGAGTGTTACTGGGAAAGTTTTAGGTAAATAGATGCTCTATGACAGAATCTTTTAGTATCCTCATTTTCAGAATTTTTCTTGGGAAAATCTTCGGATCACCTTTTTGCCTAAGAACCATTATATACACAAAAATTTGATATGCTACAATTTCTGTCTTAGAGGTGGAACCAATAATACGAATACTGAGTAATTAATATAGAAGAATGCAGGCATTGCTTTGACTTATATAAGAGGTACAACATATTTGCTATTATCGGCTAGTAATTTAATACTTTCAAAATGACAAAAAATTAAAATATACCTACTACTATTTCATATGGCAGAAATTACCAACATTTGCTAGCCCACGTACTGACCCCATCAAGATCTTCTGCGCCATGCATTGGCATAGTGCCGATGACCTCGCTGTGGTCCATTTCACCGTATCATCTGGAGAAAGGGAAATCGGTGTATGTATGTACGTTAAAGGTTATAATATGTGAAAATGAGGTATTAGAGCGGAGCGAGAATTGATCCTTGTAGAATTCCAGCTCGTGTAATAAATGGTTCGGAGTTTTGCACCTTAACTCTGGTGGTGCGGTCGGAAAGATAAGAAATTAATAATTTAATGAAGTGTAAAGAAGTTGAATATTTTGAAGCTTCTAAATATGTCTGACATATTTTGAAGCTTCTAAATATGTCTGACAATCTTGACCTGATCGAATGCTTTCATGATATCTAGAAAGATGGCAAAAACGTTTCACAAGAATTTAGTGCTTTTGTGATATCGGTGTGCAATTTGAAAGGAGGATCGGAACAGCATAAAACAATGTTGGATGTTCGGAATAATATTACGAGAATCGACATAATTTCTTTGCCGCTGGAAAAGTATTCTTACGAAGACTTCGCTAACGATGATCAGAAGAGATATCGGTCTGCAATTATCTGCGAATGGATGATCTTCTTAGGGTTTGGGTATGAGAACGTTCTCGGCTTTTTTCCATGCATGCGGGAAATAACACAGTTCGAGGCATCGATTTAAAATGATAGACATATTATCTATCACCTCTGGTGGTACCTGGCGGATAAAACCAAATGAAATGCCATTGAATGGCTTCCGCCACATTATTCTGATCTATTAGTGTTTGAGAAGGATCGTCTCCATTCAATTCAATTTCCATGTCATTGTTCGTGATGTTTTCTAGGTTCTTTTCTGAACCAAAGAAGTTTTAATTACCGGAAGGTTGATTTTGGAAAATTTGGAAAATATTTTGTACCTGTTGCTTGAAACGTTTGCTTTTTCCAGAGGATCAGTTATATACCGATCATCTGGATCCACTATGAATGGAGGAATGTAGGGCGGTTTATATTAATGCATTTTTATGCGGCAGAGGTATTTGATGAGCTTGAGTTACTGTTGTGTGACATGAGTAAAAGTAAAATTTAAATGATGCCTGAGTTTTATTTCTGATTAGATTTTCTGTTCTGAGGTTACGGAACTGCTTCCCCAGTCCGTGTTTTAGTAATCCCTGAAAATAACGCATGACAATTTCTGATTTGGGGGATTATAACTTGTTGATTGGACCAGAAGAGAAACATGGTCATTATTTGACCGATAAAACACAGTTTCTTGAAGAATGAGATCAGGCGTTATCAGAATATCGTCGCTTATGGATATACCTTGATGATTAAGAAATGTACGATTTGAGTTGTACCAACTCCATAGATTTTATTCTAGGAGTCATTCGGATTCATTTCTGTAAGTAGATATGTCGCCTTGTATTATGGAATTCGAGATTGTGGATACATATTGCAGAAAATCAGCCGGAAGAGAATCGCCAGGGGGATGGTAGTAACTAAAGATAATTAAGTGGAGTTTTGCGGCTACGCACTCTAAATTCAAAAAATAATTTGGGATTGTGAATTTGACGAAAGCTTGTGAATTTTATGTGAGATTAACGGTGCCATGCATGCCACTTGGTGTACCGTTGTGTCGAAAGGTGTTGTAGTTAGAGAACGAAATGGTATATCGAGTTTCGTTTATGTAATGGAAAATATGGATATGTTGTGATTTTGGAGGACTGCTTTCAGGTGGTGGCGTTTCCGGCGTAAACCACAAGCAATAACAGTACCTGTGTTTGAAGTTCATTGCTCAGAGCTAGACGAAATCAAGTCGATGGGTCTAGGGTGATTGCTATTTTACCACCACAAATAAATTACTGCAGTGCCATTCAAAAATCGCAGAATATACGGCGATCAAATCTTTGAGCGAGTTCTCGCTTGTCGGGGTATATATTTGAGAGAGCCTGGAATCATGGAATGTATTCCAATGAAATGTTCACACTTTGGGTGGTAGCTGTCAAAGGCCCAAGGCGTTTGATATATTTAAAGCCGTGGTGACCACCCCTAACCTATTTATATATGTATATATATATATATATATATATATATATATATATATATATATATATATATATATATATATATATATATATATATATATTTGAATTATTCTTGCCTTTGTTGAGTTGTTACTTACTTTGACATATACAGTTATTTTTGAAATATGCGTGGCATGCGCTATTTCAGTACGCTATTTGATTTTGTCGACTTTGATCGCATTCACTTTTAATTGAGGAGAGTTGCTAAAACTCTGTCTGCATGGATGCTTCAATTCATCGCAAATGTTTTTCGGTCGAATCCGCCAATTTTTCCGAAATTAAAATCTTAGTCAAATAAAAATCTCAAGTTCAAAGATTCAACTTCACAACTCAAGGCCGAAGAAAGGTCTTGTTTGATGTGTGGAAACCTTAAGTACCCAAAGGAAGCTATAACGAAAGGATGGATTTAATATGAGTTTGGCGAAATGATTGATTGGAACAGGAAATCGAATAGAATGAGAAGGTTCAGATTTAGAATTATAAACGAGTTAGGAACAATTAATCGAACTATTCAAAAAAATCAAAGCAAAAATGGCTTCAGACAGGTCGGCGCCCCGAAAAGCCAATAGTAACTTTTGAAAATTGGTGCTTATACGCTGCAAAGTAATACTTTTTGTAACGCCCCTTCCTTAACTGATTGCTGAAACAGCAATCAACTGACTCTGACAGCTCGACCTGTTGAGTCATGAAATATTATATATTATTTGAGCGATAACTGCAGCTAATGATATACATTAGTCATTAGAAAGGCAGTAGATATAACATCAAATTAGCCTACCACTTATCTTCTGTGTACCAACGGTTGTAGATTAGAATGACACATTTATCCCTTCTTTCCGAAATCAGTAACTGTAGGATGAACTTTTATTAGTGTAAAATGCGAATGTTTACTTCATTATTAGGTTATTACATCAGGTGATTACGATTGAATCATATCTACTTGAAGGAGTGCGTCTTTATAGTTATTAACGTAACAAGGCCGAAATGTAGCAAATAACGGATGAGGTTGGATATTGTCATCCGAGGCGCAGCCGAGGATTATAACTAACCGAATCCGTTATTTGCGTATCGGCCGTGTGTCGTTAAAAATGTTTCGTAATCCCGTTGAAAGATTATATTTTGATTCCGAAGAAAGAAAAAACCCCGTACCTCGCAATTCTAAAGAAAAATCCCAACGTCGTGTACTCTGTTGTCATGGAACAGTTTGACAGTTTTATAAACAACGTCAGTTTTTTGTGTTCTGAAGTTCCCTTTAACGACGACCATGGATGAAATTTATGAAATTGAGGAACAAAATCAAATTCCTTTAGAAATATTGGGAGAATCATGTGAAGTGCAGCGAGTGTTGATTAACTGCCGAGAATAACTCAAGAGCGGTATCAAAAAAAATATGAAAATTTTGAAATGTGGCGTAAAAGCAAGAATGTAAAGGTGGTTAATGAAGATGTATTAGCCTATGCGAAATGAAAATCAGAGGTTTATTCCCCCAACTCGCTGTGGACCAGGATTTTAATGTTGTTATTGTAAGCAGAATGATGTTTTGAAATAAATATTTGAACAAGTGATTTATTAACGGCCGCCGGCCGTTATGAAATTATAACGACCGGCGGCCGTTAACACTGACTTTTCAATTGTCATCTGAATACCGTTAAATCAAAATAACAGTATGGGATTACGAAACAAATATGAAGCTTTTTTAATAATAAGTGATGTTGTTATGTCAAGTAGGATTACAATTAATTCCGACTCCAATGTATATATATTTATATATATATATATATATATATATATATATATATATATATATGTATATATGTATATATGTATATATGTATATATGTATATATGTATATATGTATATATGTATATATGTATATATGTATATATGTATATATGTATATATGTATATATGTATATATGTATATATGTATATATGTATATATGTATATATGTATATATGTATATATGTATATATGTATATATGTATATATGTATATATGTATATATGTATATATGTATATATGTGTATATGTGTATATGTGTATATGTGTATATGTGTATATGTGTATATGTGTATATGTGTATATGTGTATATGTGTATATGTGTATATGTGTATATGTGTATATGTGTATATGTGTATATGTGTATATGTGTATATGTGTATATGTGTATATGTGTATATGTGTATATGTGCATATGTGCATATGTGCATATGTGCATATGTGCATATGTGCATATGTGCTTATGTGCATATGTGCATATGTGTATATGTGTATATATATATATATATATATATATCCTATTACTATGACTTCGTTGTCTGTCCGTCCGTCCGTCTGTCTGTCACCAGGCTGTATCTCAAGAACCGCAATAGCTAGACAAATTATGTATTTCTGTTGCCGCTATAACAGAAAATACTAAAAACAAAATAAAATAATAGTATATTATTCAACGAGCACAAAATGAATGCTATTTTTCACGAGGGTGAAGTTTGCGACACGAGCTGCAAGCGAGTGCGAGTAGAATACTATACTTTGTCCACGACTTCCTTGAAAAAATTAGTAATAATCTGCATTTTCAACAATAAAAATAGTTGACAATAGCGTTGACATAACATTTTCTGTGTTCACTGAAAACTGCAAACTCACGTAAACGTCAACTATTTCACTTGACATCGATTCCATTCCTTTCTTTCACTCTGATAAAAATGAAATAGATAATTTATTAGAGTGAATATTCAATAAATTGGGCATTATATTAAATATTAGTTTAATAATTTGCCTAAAAGTTATCTTAGTTACATACAACCTAAAAATCTAATAACAATACTATCCTAACAATGTGAATGATAGTCTCAAGTTTGGACATACGTTTTGAGTGTGACGTCATGCAGTGTATAATAAACCATTATACACAGTAGTGAAAAATAGGTATAATTGTACTTCAGGAAGCACACGTATAATGAATGATTTATAGTACAGTCGTGGACAAATATATTTTTTTCTATTTTTGTTGGATATCAATAAAAGGTAATAGGTAGGCACTTGAAATATTCATAAAATACTTGATTGTATATTTACTTCAATAATAAATAATAAAATCAAAATAAAATAAATATTCAGGGGGTGCATAGTCAAAGGTACAGAACCCTTCATACGCGAGTCCGACTAGCACTTGTCCGATTTTTTTTACTTTGCTTACAGTTTTTGCAGATTGTGTTAGAATATTAACATTTGGTACGTCGATTAAGTTACTGTTATGGCTAAATCCGTCATAGTTTTCAACTTTTTTCCTTGACCGCCGTTATTTTAAGGTGGAGATTGCATGTTTTTCGTGGTTTTGCACAACTCCACAGCTCCTCCAGATTAGGTTTAAGGGTCGAAATTCCATACCTGGATTGAGTTAATTTCACTAAAATGATTTTTGTTGGTTTCAACTATTTCTCAAATTTCTAGTTTTCTATTTATATGTAGAGATTACATGATTTTTTCTGAGAAGGTTCTGCTCACCTCCACAGCCCCTTCAGATTGACTCAGGGGGTTATAAATTTGTATGTACAAAGAACAGAAATGACTGGAAAATTCAACCTTATTGACGGGGCTCGGCTGCGTTTGTTTTTCGCTGATAGTTGAAGATTATTATGACACAATTCAATAAATTAAATTAAATTAATAAATGGATATATCGTGGGAGAAAAATCTGTTGCTTTGTGATTTCTATTTCATGACGCTGTTTCACCTTCGCCATTTTTATTAGCTTTTTGTTTAGTTACTGCAAGCCAAAAAGTTTGAAATTTTACATTCAATATCCAATTATGATGAATATTCCAAACTACAATTTACGAACCTTGTTGTTATATGATTGAAGGAAATATAATTATATCGGTAATAACTTCCTTCGGTTGTCACGATACCGGTACGATGTGTGCTTATAAATAGGAGCAGTGTTCCCGATAGTCAAACGAATATAACTTATATTTCAACAGAACGGAAATCATTTCGAAATTGCGATAGCGAACTGATAAATACCGATTTGTGGGACCGAAAGAAATTCAACAATTTCTTAAATAATGACTGTATAATAGTATTGAACGAGTCATAAACTAGTATTGTGAAATATACATAGTATTATTATTTTGAGGTTAGGAACATATTTTCTTACCAATTTTCTTCAAATATTTGCTATTAAATCACTATTTGATGATGAATTGATGAGCTCACCTAGAATGATGATTCCTTATGCGAGTTCAACTTGTATCCTATGGAATTTTAAAGATTTGTACCAAGAGAAAAGCAAATTTCTTCTTTGGTGCGAATGTTTATTATTATCCGGTAGTAATTGAATCACGGAAGACTTATCTTTTATAGAAAGTGGCACAATGCCTCTATGCAACACATAATAAGATAAACCGAGGATAAACAAATTATAAAACGTTCAATTCCCAAACTAAATACTGGATTAGATGGATGGATAAATGTAGAAGAATTTGTCATAAGATGTCTTTAAATTATGATAATGAAACTAATAAAGAGAATTAAATCATTATTCTCAAACTATTTCGCATCGATAAAAGACAGTTGAGTTGGATTTGGAAACTTTTGAAATTAAGTTTTTAATGCCCGATTTCACCAACGAGATGTAAGGAAGTTCCTAACTATGTAATTCCTACGATAGGAAATACCTAAATCGGATCTCGCCAACCTAAGAAATTCTTAGTTAAGAAATACCTTGTTAAAAACTAGATTTGGAAAGTTTTGTACATATAATTGGTACCACTGTTTAATACTAGACTGTAAATTTGACAAAGGATAGTAAGAAGAGAAAAAATGATAGAAATATAATAATTTCATTATATCAATTTGAGGTTAAGCATTTCCTAAATACTCTAGTCTAGGCAGACCTAACGTTAGGTATTTCCTATCGTCCTTAGGCATTACTTAACGCGTGGTGAAACGCAAATTGCACTTAGGAATTCCTAAATCCGATTTAAGTATTGCCTAACTTTAGGAATTACTTGGTGAAATCGGGCACAAATGTTTTGAATGTCACTTCAAGTTGAATAGTTTGACGAATCGATTTTCCTATTTTTAGTTCCTGGTCATTTCGTTCCAAATATAACTACCAAAATGCAACATTTTTCATAGCTTCTGAGAGGAATTACGCATTTTCCTTGTATCAAAGAAATACGCCCGGCGTTCATTAATTGCTAGTTGATACAAGATTCAGATAAATACAGAGTATGTTAATTATTATTAACTGTATAAAAGCGATGAAAATGTCATTCAATAATCAGTCGACGTCCGCTTCTTCAGATAAGTCATCATTCAAAATTTCATCATAATTTGTTGTTTCTTTAAAGATGGACATTCCTACCTGGAATATCCAATTTCCACTGGAATTCTAACACATATAATCCGTGTTTTCATTTTATTTCCGACAATTTGAAAATATTTCTTCTTTAGAGTAGATTTCTGGATACTACGAGTAGTAGCTCAACAATTGTGAAGAGCGAATTATACAGTTTTTTACATACAAAGGAGCATCTGTAGAATGAAAAGTTATGGTACGTTACGCAAATCTTGCCATTGCCGCAATATTCGATCCACTCTTTCTGAAAAAGGTAATTGAAGCAGGCGAAGAAAACTGTCGTAAAATATCAGTGATAACAAGAAAATTCTTGAGAATAAACAAAAGTAAAACATAAATAAAGTACTTACAATGCAATTGAATCAATGGGCATACGTTTGCTCTCAAATCAAAAACTCAGTACCTAAGCATTATATAAAAAGTTAATTAGGCCACTAAATTGTAGTCTTAAGATTGAACAAGAATATTCACAAAAATATTGAAATCAAAATGGTAAAACTTGATTCAAAAAACATCCTTACATAGTGGAGAGCAACAACATACAGAATGATAAACAATGCGGTAAAATTAAACAAATAATAAAATTATGATGTCTCCACTATGTGGTAGATGTAGTACAATAGACACAGTCCAGCACTGAGTGGGGACTCGCGCATAAGCAGCAATTACAGTCGAACTGATGCAAGGATAATACGAAAACAAAGTTCAAAATTGATATCGGAAACTGCATATTAAATGCACAAATAACTAACAAAAAAAAAATATTTTGTACATACATACAAAAAATAAGTAGATAGGTATTGAATAGCTATATAATCCAAACAGTATGATATATCTAAATAATTGTAATAGAAAGATGAGAATGCTTACTGTAGTTTTTAGTAAAAAAAAATAGTAAAAAGCTATAATCCGGTGGACAATTATCGAAGTGTGCTAAATACAAATTTGAAACGAAAAATTAAACAATTATTGTGAAAAGCTTAAGTGTGCTCAACAATTGTGAAGAGCGAATTATACAGTTTTTTACATACAAAGGAGCATCTGTAGAATGAAAAGTTATGGAACGTTACGTAAATCTTGCCATTGCCGCAATATTCGATCCACTCTTTCTGAAAAAGGTAATTGAAGCAGGCGCAGAAAACTGTCGTAAAATATCAGTGATAACAAGAAAATTCTTGAGAATAAACAAAAGTAAAACATAAATAAAGTACTTACAATGCAATTGAATCAATGGGCATACGTTTGCTATCAAATCAAAAACTCAGTACCTAAGCATTATATAAAAAGTTAATTAGGCCACTAAATTGTAGTCTTAAGATTGAACAAGAATATTCACAAAAATATTGAAATCAAAATTGGTAAAACTTGCATTCAAAAAACATCCTTACATAGTGGAGAGCAACAACATACAGAATGATAAACAATGCGGTAAAATTAAACAAATAATAAAATTATGATATCTCCACTATGTGGTAGATGTAGCACAATAGACACAGTCCAGCACTGAGTGGGAACTCGCGCATAAGCAGCAATTACATGTCGAACTGATGCAAAGATAATACGAAAACAAAGTTCAAAATTGATATCGGAAACTGCATATTAAATGCACAAATAACTAACAAAAAAGAAAAAAATATTTTGTACATACATACAAAAAATAAGTAGATAGGTATTGAATAGCTATATAATCCAAACAGTATGATATATCTAAATAATTGTAATAGAAAGATGAGAATGCTTACTGTAGTTTTTAGTAAAAAAAATAGTAAAAAGCTATAATCCGGTGGACAATTATCGAAGTGTGCTAAATACAAATTTGAAACGAAAAATTAAACAATTATTGTGAAAAGCTTTAAGTGTGGGCAAATTTCCTACCACTATTTCTATCCGAGTACTTATGGAAGCAATAGTAGGTAAAATACATATCATGCAATCAGAAGAAAATGATTGCTTTCCATAGAAATAAAGAACTCTCATCAATGTTTTATATCTGTTATGAGAAATACATTTTTATCCATAATAACTAGTTGTAATTTTAACGTGCATTTCTGAAGCAGTAAAAGAAAATGATCTCTGGCTGAAGCACGTTTTTAATTATATTATTACAAATAAGACCTTGAAACTTAATTTAATGAATAGGTAGAATATTTCTACTTCGCACCTGATATACAAATAAAATACCACGGCAATTACCACTATCATTCTAGTAAATGAAATACTTGTTTCGTTTGACCTTACGTCATTCCATTGAATGCTTTCCTTTTCTAGTAGTACATGATAATTCTGCCGATTACGTCCGATTCAATCCGAACTGATTTCATTCATAATTTTATCTGGAGTAGTCTATAATCGTTGACTAGGAAGTAAATAACTAAATGCAGTAGTGCTAACTCAACCAAAACTTTTATTTATTTTTTCAACATGAATGTTCTGTGTTTACTTGCCTGTACTTCCTGCCTCTGAAAGTTTACTCATCCATGGTGATACGATCTCTTCATGGGCTTTTAAAAGAGGCGAAAAAAATTAAGTTTTAACCTAGTCAGTCAAGCAGATTAGATATGGTAAGAAATACATATAATTCACCTGGCTACTTCAGTTTTATGGTTCTGTTTCGCTGGTTTTCAATTTTAAAGATGTCGATGTTCTGAAGAGTCTCGTGACATGAAAGTTTTCAAAATAGTTTTATCCACAATTCATTTTTGCATTTTCAACTACACTACAACAAATTGCGCGGTTAATATAATAAGTTCATTTGATAATCGGTCACTCTCTGGTCTCTGGACAAGTCCTTGGAAAGTCGAAACCTGATCTAGCGTAAATATTTTAAAAACAATTTTGAATATCATTTCATAAATATAAAATATAACTACTAATTTCTACAGGAAGTTATGAATATTTACGTTCTTCTATTTCATAGATATGATATAATCGGAAATAATCTATGTAATAAATTTATCATTTCACAAAAATTTACCATATACCTTAGGATGGTGTATCCAAATTTTATCCCTTTTACAGGTAGCAATTGAGGTAGGTATATGGAGGCATTTCGATGTTTCGTGAACTCGTATAACCAGCTCCGCTAGGAGGTTTGTTTGATTAGTTTCAAATAAATGTCCTAGTTCACTTCATTTTATTGCCACGAACGTGTATCGTTAACACGAAGAATTCTGTTTTCTATTCAATTGCTACCTGTAAAAGGGATAAAATTTGGAGCGCTTGTTACTTGCGGCGTGTGATTGTTGAATTACATCGAATGGATGTATCAACTTTACTCTTGCTTAGCGATTATAGTAACCACCTTCGGGTGTCAGGACGTACGAGTTCTCGTTGCCGAAATGTTTTCTTCTATCTGTGGGATGTGGTTCATTTGTTTCCGACTGGTGGCGCTGTGTCATATTTATATGCCATATAGTCACTGGAAGGAAAATATAACGCCGTTGGAAATATTTGGTTGGTTATCACTTTCGATGGATAGATGATACTGATGAGCCCCAAATAAGGGCGAAACAGACTGTCTATCATTTCCATTAATTGTGATAAACAACTTAATGTTTCTAACATACACCATCCTAAGGTATATGGAGGCATTTCGTGAACTCGTATAACCAGCTCCGCTAGGAGGTTCGTTTGATTAGTTTCAAATAAATGTCCTAGTTCACTTCATTATATATATATATATATATATATATATATATATATATATATATATATATATATATATATATATATATAAATATATATATATATATATATATATATATATATACATATATATATATATATATATATGCGATCTACGCTCCACTTGAAACTACATTCACCTCATTGGTACTTCCTTGCCCAAGTTTTGATACTATCGTTGTACATCCAGAAACACCCTACATACCAAATTTCATCTCATGTGGCCTGATAGGATCCTCTGGAGATGTCAATATATACCGATGTGCCTTTTCGAAACATAGGCAATATTCAGAAATATCTTTCGGAAAGCATGTAAGCAAAAGCTGAATTTCCCTAATCCCTCTCTTCAAGGAGAGTACATTCACCCTTTGAAATCAACGGACAAAATATCAGCTTTCATGATAAGCTCAAGTTATGGATAGAATGACATCAAAGATTCTTTTTCAATATTTGATGCCAAAAGCACTTCATCTTCCTGAAGATTTGAAAACCATATACCAAAGGCATATATCCCAACTCATTATTTGGTTTGAGAAATACTATAGAAATATAAATTTCGGTAGATTTGCACCAATTCAAGATGCATACAACACTAGTGCTCATCGGAATTTACCTCTGCTGAAGAAGAGACTCTCATCGAGTTATCTGGCGACTGAAAGCCAAATTTGACTGCATGGGGTTGACAGAAGTTTTTCTGATTTTAGTGAAAAATGAATAACTCCGTTGAAGTGATAAAATCCAGGGGATTTTTATTAAATTTTCGACGACGTATCCGTGAAAAACTGGATTTTGGGCGGTCGCTGTAATGAAAAGAAAGTAAATAGTGAAAATCAACGTGAGAAGGCAAATGAGGCTGGACTGTCCATCAGTTTGATTCCACGTTCTGAGAATATACCCAACGGTTTGAAGGCTCGATCACATTAATTATCAATTAGGTTCATATTACTAAAGTAAAAATGAAAATATTGAATAATGAAAATATAGAAGTTTTAATTTCTTCAATATATCTAACGATTAGTCATACTACCTATGGATATCAGGGTAGGGCGCCGTGGAATTTCAATTAGAAAAGGGCGTCCCGACTCGAAAAAATTTGGGAACCCCTGCAATAGTTTATTTTTTTCGAGAAAAATACTTCCTCATATAGACAAAATTGAATAATTATGCTCACAAATATTATACGCATAAGGCTCGGAAGATAGAATTTTTAGACTTCTTAGTGAGTACCCTATGTTTATATGCAGGATGAAGGTTAAAGTCAATGGAATGATTAGAAGTACACAAGCTGAATATCATAAACAATACAAATCAATCCGTTATTTGTCATACGAATAGATATAAAGCGTATACTGACCACCTGAACCAACTGTAGAATTTATAGAAATTTAAAAGTAAGGAGAAATGAATGATTCTCAGTCGCGGACTGCTACAACATATTCTTAAATTTGAATTTACTACGTTTATTATCACAAAATATTTTGAAAAATTTAACACTGCGATTGCAATTTCGGTCACTAGACCATCATCGGGCAGATTGAGTTAAGAATGTCCCGAATAATATTTTCCGTGTTTGTACCTGATGACCTAACCCACGAACTGTTGATAGATTTCATCATACTGCAACCAAATTTTAATTATTTTGTTGCATTGTGAGCAACCTCTGCTTTCCAACAAAGATTAAGTATACAAGATCATTATGAGACCACTAACGATCTACGGGTACGTTCAATAATTACCATGATGAAGAATATCCAGTTCGAAACGATAAGAATGATTTCCTAAAATGTCTATTCTGTCTCAATTACTGAGAATGAAAACCTTGCTCAGCCCATTTGATTTCATTGTTATGAAGTGAGAATTACATTGTTTGCACTTGATGGAATTTAAAAGCGGTATTTTCTCTCATGTGTGTCAAGTCAAGTATTTAAAAATGTTCGTGTAGTATTTTTCCTGGGAACGACCTATTTATCAGCTGTAATCTATGACTATCTATATTATTGTTCTACATAATTTATGTGCTACCGTAAAATGGTATCAATTTTCTTATGATTAAACTTCCTGCACAAAATATTACCTCTATTTCAATAAATTTCAGTGACTTGTTGTTTGTTGAAAGGAAGTCCAGATCAGTGCTCTCAATTTTACGGCTACCGCAGATCACACAGGATATCATCCTACGGAAATATGACCAATTTATATATTTCTAGTATTTGGGACGGAGTTCGTTATCACATGTTACAATACGGACACTAAGCGAATGAAAACTATGCCTAAAATTAATAAAATGTAATATAAGCGTAACTTGTCTTGGTCTTGAGAATATTTATCATATCCCGGCCTTAGTCTTGGTCTTGGTGCCAAGACCGAGACTAGTCTTGTGATCTCCTTAAGGACAGTTCTTGATCTTGCCTTGGTATTGGCACCAAAACCAAGGCCAGGACATAAAATAATCTTCTCAAAAGCAAGACTAGCCAGTCTTGGTATTGATATTGCGAAGCCCTAATTTGACAAGATGAAAATTAATGAACATTATTAAAATAAAAGATAGAAGTCAATAATTCACCACTCTTTAACTCGTTTAGTAGTTTTTGAAAGGTATTCTCGATTATAGTCATCGTTATCTTATGTGTGTGTCATACGTGTGTATTATATCTATACACACGTGTCATTAGCTTATCTATGTGATTTTTCAATTCATTCATTCAGATTTCGTTACCTACTTTTTGTATTTGATGATCGTAAAGTGTACCTACCGAAAATCATAAGATATTTTGTTTCATTTATGGAAATCTATGATAATATTCTTATTCACGATCTAGAGAATTACTCCTCTCAACGATAATAGTTTATTTAATACTGTTTAAAATATACTCAATTATTATAAGTTTGTAGATATTAGTATTACTCATTTTTGTGTACCTAAGTATTCAATTTCTTCAGCAGGGAATATATCCTTTATACAAATTTTCATATATTAATTTGCTGAGCAACCTGACTAGTTCAATATCATTTTTAGTCGTATTTTATCATATAAGATACAAACTATTGCAGTGTATCGAAGAAAAGCAGTCATCAGGAGTGGGAGTAATTTTTTTATCCGTTTTAGACCTCCTACCCTTCGATTTGCGATATATACTTATATATATATATATATATATATATATATATATATATATATATATATATATATATATATATATATATATATAATCAGGGGCGGCTAGTCAAAGGAGGCTAAGGAGGCTAAGCCTCCTCAATAATATTCGGTGTATCACAAATAGATTATATTGAATAGTCAGCATTCAGCATATTCATATTAATCAAAATCATATTATTTTATGCACCTACCTTCGTTTCAACCTACATTATATAATATAATTTATTAATTAAGATAGAAGGTATTTACATTTACTGCATTTCATTCATTTCAAGATTTGTGGCAACGCTGCGGAGGCTTAGAAAGGTATATTCTCAACGTTCATTATGCCTGCCACAGAAAAGCAAATAACGGTGCAAATACTCCGAATGAATACTTCATTACAATAGAAAAGCAAAACACATGTAAATGGCAACACCGATAAGAACCCAGTCTCATACAATGTCGACCAATCACAACTATAGAATTTCGCGTGACATCGAGTGAATTCGTTGGAAAGCATTAATTGAATCGTAGTGTGATCGTAGTTACTAATGGCCGAAAACAGCAGCGTGTTTACTTATATTGCTCGCGTATTGTGTTAAAATGAGTTTGGTTATTGAAGTTAATTTGAAAATCAGACAACAAAACCGCGGTTTCAATACAAGGAATTATGAGAGACGTCCTAGCCTAGCCGGATCACAGGTAAAAAATAAATTATTTTGTTGGCAGTGTTTACTTTTTACTAGTGAAAATGTCTGTGTCTGTGTTTTGGGCCGCTTAGGATTTGAGGATTTAATTCTATACCTAGTTGAAAGTGAGGAATTTTTCACCGATAAAGTAACTTTAAATACAGCACGCGGATTAATATCTTACTTACAAGATAAGGAATTTATATATTTTTTAAACATCTTCAAATTAATATTTGAACAAACAGAAATAGTTTTTCAAATCTTACAGCACAAGTTTTCAGATGTAATTTACTCACGAAATCGGCTCAAATTTCTTTTGGAAAAAATTTCAGAATTTCGTGCAGAAGTTTATTTAAAAAAACTATTTTCTGTATTTCAAACTACTGATGATACGACTCAATTTAGCCCAAAACGAAAGAAATTCAGTTACGCAGATATGGAGCTTCACTCTAAGCAAATATTTTATGAAATTTTGGATACTATTAGGGGTCAAATAGAAATAAGGTTCTCTGATTTGAAAGAACTGCATTTCTTCGACTTACTCAATAAAAATTTGTTAACCGGATTTTCGGCTAATTTTCCAGATAACCTTCTGGAAAATTTATGTCAAAAATACACTTTTTTTTGATAAGGTGACCATAAAAAGTGAACTGTGTGTTGTTTATAATGACAATGAAATTTTGGGGCAAAATGAAAATCATGTGAGGAATATTAAATACCTTTTTGATAATGATTTGAATCAAGATTTACCCCAAGTTTATAAACTCATATGTCTAATTGTTTCTATCCCGGTGACATCGGCTTCCGTAGAGCGCTCGTTTTCCACTCTTAAGAGAATTAAAACTTATTTACGAAATTCAATGAGCCAGGATCGTTTGAAAAATATTAGTTTGTTGTCTATTGAAAAGGAATTGGTAAAACTTTTGGTGAAAGACAAAAAATTTTATGAGGATATTATAGATCAATTTGATAACGTTAAAGATCGCAGAATCCCGCTAATTTTCAAAAATATATAATAACTTTTTATTTGCTCTCACCAGCTGTTAACAAATTCGTTAAGTAGGTAGGTAAGTACCTATTTTGTGAAAGAAGAAAAAATTTGATGAATAGATGAATTAATTAATTGGCTGAGAAGAGTTTTTGTGAATATTGTAAATAGGAGTTGTAGGTCTCAAGGTAGACACTCGAAAGTGAAAACAAATTAATAGCTTAGGGTGCTTGTTTTACTTTGATTTTCTTTAAATTATAAGGCGGTTGACCTTGAAATCCTAAAATTTTTTGCCTATGGTGTATTTTTTATCACCTCTTGTAGCCTCCTCAAATAAAACCTCACGAGCCGCCACTGATTATATATATATATATATATATATATATATATATATATATATATATATATATATATATATATACCGACGCTGTAGATGTCAATATGTACTGAGAATATATATATATATATATATATATATATATATATATATATATATATATATATATATATATATATATTCTCAGTACATATTGACATCTACAGCGTCGCCCATCGGGTCGAATGAACTGAAATTTGGTACCTGGGATTATTTCCGTTACAGAACGAATGTATCAATTGAGATAAATTTCTTCAACCGTTGCCAATTTTACGTAGATATTTTCATATGAATATCCTTTCTGGTACATATTGGCATCTCTAGCGGTTCGTATCACACTAAATAAGCTGAAATTTTTCCGCCGCCATTTTTGAGTAAATATTTCTTGTTTCTTCATCGTACGCGATGCACTTCGCGACATTTTTTATGATAGAGAGTTGAAATATGTTACGTGGATTGAGTTGATGTTGAGGTGCGTTTCTTCGCTGGTTTCAACTTTTTTCCTCAACCACCATGCAATTAGAGAATTTTTTTTTAGTAAAATAAATTGTTTTCTACTTTTTAATTCGGTTTGCTATAATAGACCAGGGTCGATAATTTTTGAAACCAAAAAAAATAATAGTAGGATGAAACCCATTGGAAAAGAAGGAGAATATATTAAAAATGAAAGAAAGAATAAATGACGGGCGATCTGAGGTCGGGACAAAAAAATCTACAACTTTTTTATTCACACTTTTTTCACATTACCTCAAAATTTATGTGAAAAATTCAAAGAACCAAGTTTTAGGTTTTTTATTTTTATATTTTACAAACAAATTTTTATTTTCTTGGAATTTGGTGAGAACTTTCCTTTTTATATCCCAAATACACTTCAATTTATATGATTTGAAATATTCATTTTTTCACCTTATTTTGACTTAATATCGAAAAAGCACTCTAATTTTCAATCGGAAATTCTCCCGTCAAAATATCAGCTTTTTTCAAAAAGTTGGTGTGCTTTCTGTTCGTTGAAATCTCTACTTTCTGATTGTGTAAAAAAAATACATTACTATAGTAAATTTTACAGCAGCTACGAAATAACAGGTATGTAGTGAGGCCCAGACCCTCCTAGCCCCTTCACCTATTCGCTACGAAATACGTTTTGATGGGCTAAAATTTTCCGTAGGTTACTCAGGTATATAATTTATCTTAAAATAGCGATAGATAGGCATCTACGCATATAATTTAAAGAAGATTCTACAACTTTCGCAAAATATTGTAGATGTATTATTAAATATTAACTTTATTAACTTATTTGTTTGTTAAAATTTACTATAGTAATGTATTTCTTTTTACACCATCAGAAAGTAGAGATTTTAACGAACAGAAAGCACACTAAATTTTTAAAAAAAGCTGATGGGAGAATTTTCGATTGAAAATTAGGGTTTTTTTCCGATATTAAGTCAAAATAAAGTGAAAAAATGAAAATTTTAAATCAAATGAATTACAGTGTATTTGGAACATAAAAAGGTAAGTTCTCACCAAATTTCGTGAAAAAAAAATTTGTTTGTAAATGATAAAAATAAAAAACCAAAAACTTGGTCCTTTGAACTTTTCACATAAATTTTGAGGTTATGTGAAAAAGTGTAAATACAAAAGTTGTAGATCTTTTTATTACCTACAACTTTGCCATTTGATTTTTCCATATGACTTGTAGTTTTGCCGGAAATCGAGATAAACCATTTTTTACCCTTAAAAACTCACCCCCTTCCCCTTCCCGACCTCAGATCGCTGTAATTTATTTTTTCTTTCTTTTTTATTATATTCTCCCTCTTTTCCAATGAGTTTCATCCTACTATTATTTTTTTCACTTTTTATCATTTTTAGAGGCTTCTACCCTGGTCTAAAGCGTGATTTTTCAAAATATATACTATATGCGTAGTATTTCGCGCGAAAAATATGACCTTAGTGATGGAGCTCTGCTGCTCACCAGTTTTTTTCTATATACCAACGCCTGAAAAAGTATTGCTATTGGCGTTTAAGTAAAATAACATCCATAGGTTTTAACAGTAAAAAAATGCAATGAAGAAAGCTATGGTAAACAAGCCAAGAAATAAAAATTATTTGTGTTTCTGTAATTGAAGTGTTTTGTTTTCTGGACTGTTTTACTTCGTTGATTTTGTCATTATTGAAATTATATATTTAAATTGAGTAGTACTCATAACTTTCAAATTATCTAGGAAATGGGTGTATCAGAACTATTCAAATTCAATTTATTTAGTAAATTATCTACTAATAACTTCCGTTCTAGCGGTTGAATGACTTTTATGTATGACTCGGCCATCAGGAGGATATCCTGATTTTTAGCAAGAGCCGAAGCTCTTTCTTCAAATCATTTGTTTATTTAATAAGAATCATATGTTCGTCAAGATTGTGTATTTTTGAAATACCTCTTCTAATTATAACCTTTTTTAAAACAAATAAAAAACGATAAAAAAGCCGATTTATTGTAAACCACTGGAAAAGGGAATTATCTTATCACTATAATTGATTGAAAAGTTCTGTTTGCATCTTATCTTGATGGGTATTTTTTTAGATACGAAAAAATAGTACTGACGTGAACTTCTTGAATGTTCTGGTTCATTTTATTCAAATATATAAATTTGCTGATAGACATCAAACATTATGATTTGATATGATTTTAGAAGAGAAATAATCATACTAAAGTTGATTTCGAAATAATATATTCAGATTGATACATAACATCTTCCAAATGCCGTTATCATATTATATTTTACATCCAAACAAAATTGCCGGGAAGTTATTGGAATAATTTGTTATTTAGGTAACTATGATCAAACTTCAAGAACTTCCCCTTGTAATACTATATAGAAATTGTAATTTTTAAACTTCATTGTTTATTAAATATATCCATGCTTGAATAGAAAAGAATGAACTAAATTCATTTCTCAACTGAACCTGAAAATAATTAACCGAAATTCAAAGAATCACTCATGAACAACCATGTTAAATTGAACTTATCTAGTCCTATAGTTATGAATCAAGAAGTATTACTATTGTTTTTCAATTGTTTCGGGGGCAATTATTTGATTCTAAAAAATTTTTAATTTTGAAACGAATGAGTACCTACTTTATTCTATATCAAGTTTCATTACGTGTAAACCGTATCAACCAGAGTAATCCAACCAAGTATTAGTAGTTATTATAAACGGCAAAATCATGCTGATATACTGATAGGTGAAATCCATCTGGGCAAGATGTATGAAAGGTACGTTTACTGTTGATGAAAGAAAAAACAGCGTGAGGAGCACATCTAAGGTCATATTTCCAATTTACATGACTAAATACTTTAATTTTAAAGTGTTAGTTCATTACTCCTGATGATTTGAAGGGGCTGCAAAAATGCGCAATTCTTGAAATTTCAAAATTAAACTTGCAGATGCAGGAAAAAATAATTCAAACTCCCAAAGAGCACATCTCTACCATCAACTCCATTTACATATAAATTTTAGCTTTCTAAGTCAATTCAGAGTAGCTGGCTGTAGAGATAGGAGGCAATTCTCGAAACCCGCAATAATATATTTTTGCACCATCGAACCCCTGAAATTGAAAAAATTGAATTATAATTTTTTCCTCTGTCGCTATTTCTATGTAGGGATTTCTTGTTTTTGCGTGGTTTTCTAATATCTACTCATCTACACAGCTTCTGCAGAATGAGTTAGATGTTAGAGGTTCGAAATTTGGTACGTATTGAGTTGATATTGAGGTACGATAAATTGTAGGTGTCAGCTATTTTCCTCCACCGCGCTCTTCCCAGAGAAAATAAATTATTTTGTTTTTTTTAGTTCCGTTTGTTACTAAAGCGTATTTTTTAGTTGTTTTAAACTATAATTTATTGGGTTCATCTCGATGCTATGCACTACACAATAAAGTTCCCTTTAGAATTATAATTTTTTCCTCTGCCGCTATTTTTACGTAGGGATTTCTTGTTTTTGCGTGGTTTTCGAAAATTTACTTATCTACACAGCTTCTGCAGAATGAGTTAGAGGTTCGAAATTTG
>JARQZK010003024.1:80000-82500 GCA_030704885.1 Cynegetis impunctata | reverse complement strand
TGACTTGAAAGGGGACATCCATTAATTACGTGAGGTGTTCAGGGGGGGAAGGGGGTCGAGTAAAATTTCACTCAATCTCACGTGGGGGAGGGGGTGGTCTCGGCAAATATCACGTAATTTTTTTCTCAAGAAATTGTAGAAAATTGCGAGAAAACTGTGTTTATTGTGTAAAAAAATGTTTCTCCATTCAAATATGGCTGAATCATATATAATAATAATCATGGCGGATAAATTATGCACTGACAGAAAAATTTATTAACTATGAATAAATTTATTTGGAAACAATTTATTCATTTATTAAATATTAACAAGTATTTTTCAAAATTTATTCTCTAACTATTAATAAAAAATACGCTACGATGTAACGATTATTCATAAAAAATAAAGCCATATCCTTTTATAATAAATATACGACGCACTAATGATTTTTACTAAAAAATATTCTGTATGACTTATTGCAACCATTGTTTTATTATTGATTTTATTTTCTCCACATTTGTATAAAATATTACTTTTTTACTTGAACCAATAGAATTTTTTATTGAAGTTATGGTGGAATAAAAAGTGGTGTAGTAGTAGTCACTCTTGAGATCATACATGAGTCTCCATGGATTGAATTAGAGGAAATACTCTTTAATAAATTTCAGTAGTCCCTATTTAAGTAATTTATTATTAAATACGCATTTTGAAAAATCTCACGTGAGATTCGAGGAGGGGGGAGAGAGTTGAGCAAAATCTCACGTAATTAAAAGTAAATGGATTCAACTCTTTATCTGCAGCGCTGCATTTCGTGGTGACTATTCCGTTTAAATTGCATCTCGATCTGTTTCGCTATCAGTACGCGATGCACTTCGCGATTTAGAATTTTTTTTTAAGATATAGGTTTGAATTTTGGTTATGTGGATTGATTTGATGTTGAAGTGCGTTACCTCAACCACGATGCACTTCGCGAAATTTTTTTTTAGAAAATAAATTATTTTCCACTTTTTATTTCGGTTTACTTTTCAAGTGTGAATTTTCAAAATATGATTCAATTCACTAGAATCGTATCTCGACGCGATGCATTTCGCGCGAAAAATTCGACTTTAGTGATGGAGCTCAGTTGCTCACGAAATTTTTCATTCATTATTTATGCCAGCCTCTTAGTCCCAATAGTTTTTGAGGAAAGGCTAAGCAAAGTTTCAAAATGGCGCCTGATTTTTTTTAAACATCAAATATTTGTAACTTAAACAGTACTTCCTCAAAATCTGTAATTCTGTAGTTTTCATTAAAGTTTATTATATTCATGCATGCAACTGGAAACTCAAAAAATATAGAAATCTATGGCCCAAATATTCAAGCTCTTGGTTGATTCGATAAGGATTGACCTTATTCCTATAATTCATATAAGATTCTCAAAGATCCTTTTCAATATATATATCGTAATATCCATTAATACCTATGCGCTTGCCTGGTTGCTGTTCTCCAATGGAAAACGACTCCAATCTTCCGTGTAAATTGAGGGATCGACCGGATGTCGCTCTAGATCGTTTTTTGATTAACATCCTTTTGAATTCCTCTACGTTGCCTCTCGTTCTACTCTTCCTTCGGAATTTTTCCTACGCGACGAATTCATTCATAATGATAAATCTTCACAAATTCCATCGAAAATCAATCGACAAAAAATACGAACCGGAGCGACCATGAATTCTCAAAAACATGAAATCCAACAGTATTATCATTCCAAAATTATAGCGAATAACAAATTTCACAATATTAATTGTATGAACCAAGTTTAGAAGCTTATATTACAAATTGCACTAGGCTTTTAAATAAAATCAAATTTTTTTCATTTATTTGAACCTAAGGTTATGGCACATTCAAAGTCTTTCTTGTTTCTAATCAGTTATTATTTACATGTTCCCTTCATTAATAAATTATAAATTCAGAAATCGGATAAATCATGTTCAGGTCAAGGTCTATGTTATACCTCTATTCAATATTTATAATCAGTAATATCGATATCGATATAATCAATATAATATATTATATATATATATATATATATATATATATATATATATATATATATATATATATATATATATATATATATATATATATATATATATATATATATATACCAGAAGACTACTAGATATTATATTAATTATATCGATATCGATATTACTGATTATATAAATTGAATTATTATTAGAATTCTTCTTGCTGTGTCCCATTTTTACTTGTTCATCTATTTTTAGCAATAACAGACCATTTAGTTATGAAAAACCGATTCTTTTCTTCACAAATTTCGTGTCTTTTTCTAAACTTCTGAAAGATCAACATTATTTAGGGATTTATAAATTTTTATTAGAAAATTGGAAGGGTCATAACACCCGACAACTATGTTTTTTAAACATCTTGATTCTAGATAAGTATATATTTATATTATATATATATATATATATATATATATATATATATATATATATATATATATATATATATATATATATAT
>JARQZK010003024.1:70000-75000 GCA_030704885.1 Cynegetis impunctata | reverse complement strand
CAGATTGTGGTCAACTGTGTCGAAAGCTCGGTTCATATCGAAAAATAATCCCATGATGTTTTATTTTTTGTTTGAAGCTTCATGGATGTGTGTTATAGTTTCACCCAATGCTGTCTTTGTGGACTTTTTAGCTCTAAACCCATGCTGTGAGCTGTCTAGAAAATTCATTTTTCAAGATAATTGTAAGCCTTATATTATACGAGTATTCATATATTTTACCAATATGGCTCTGAATCGCCACCGCTCTATAGTTTTTGGCTTCCCTTCTATTCCCCTTCCTTTTGTATAGTGGAACAACCCTTGAGCACTTCAACCGTTCAGGATATTTACCTTCACAAAAGCTTCTATTTATTAAAATACTTAGTGGATGTGATGAAATATGACCAACAGCCTTCATGACGTTTTCTGGTATATTATCCATAACCGGTAATTTTTTTGTGCAAACTTTCGTGATAGTTCTGCTAATTTCTTCGGGATCTGTGGGGTACAGATAAAATGAGTGTAGCTGGAATTTGATGTTTAAGGTGTGACTTATATTTTCTGAGCTTTTGCTTTCATTTTCTTTTACAACGTATTTGTTTAAAAAGTTAGATAGCTCCTTACTATTTCCTATAATTTCACCTTCTGTGTTTTATATTTCAATTATTTTATCCCTGTTTTTTTTGTTTGTATTTTGTATTATTATATTCCAGTATTCCCGATTCATGTTGTTGGAGTTCAGTAACCTGTTATTATTAAACGTTTTCTTTGCTATATTGACATACTTTTCGTAATATTTTTTCAAACATATGTCTTAGTGTATAGTTATCATTATTTAGTATTATTCCTGTTTCTGCTGTTTCCCTAACAAGTCCTGCCAGATTTTTTATGTCTGTAGTAATCCAAGTGTTTTTCTTTTTTCTATTGTCGTTTCGAAATGTTTTTACTGGGAAGGAGGACTCAAATAGTTCAAGGAATTTATTGTAAAAAAGTGAGAAAGATCCCTGACAATCTGTTTTATAATCTAAAAGGTTGTCCCAGTCTACAAGCAACAAATTTTGTCTGAAATTATATATCCTGTCTTGCCTAAATGTTCTACCCGTAGTAGTAGAGTTATTAGTTTCCTGACCGATAGTGAAAGAAACTAATTGATATGTATGATCTGATATTTCTGTATGAATTACCTGTACTGAGAAATTTGGAATATTGGTAAAAATGTTATCAATACAAGTTTTACTGAACTTTGTGATACGAGTTGGTAGAATAGTTGTTTCTGTCATATTATACTCACTGAATACATTTAGCAACATTTTCTTGCCCCTTTGAGAGGAAAGTAGGTCCACATTCATATCCCCGCATATAAGTTACGAGTTGTTGTTTTTATAAATATCATACAAGAAGTCATTCAACTTGTTCACAAAGAGTTTGAAATCTGAATTGGGTGATCGATATATTGCATATATTATAGTTTTTCCTACATTAGGTAAATTGGTTTCTGCACAACATACCTCAAAAAGTCTTTCCGTACATACTCTGCTAAAATCTAGTTTTCGAAATGTTGTCTTTTTTTTCTAATATAGGTACATACACCACCACGGCCAAATGCTTTACGACAGTAAGAAATCATTATCTTATAGTTTCCAAAGCTTAAGTTCTCCATTCCTGTCTTACACCATGTTTCAGATATACATAGTGCATCGACATCATGCTTGTCGAGCAATATTTCTTGCCTGGGAATTTTTCCAGATAGTCCTTGTATGTTGATGTTCATTATGGTGAAGGAGTTCTGTACACACAAGTTATCAATGCCATATGTACATGTATATATATATATATATATATATATATATATATATATATATATATATATATATATATATATCAGGGGCGGCTAGTCAAAGGAGGCTAAGGAGGCTAAGCCTCCTCAATAATATTCCGTGTATCACTAATATATATATATATTATATTGAATAGTCAGCATTCAGCATATTCATATTAATCAAAATCATATTATTTTATGCACCTACCTTCCTTTCAACTTACATTATATAATATAATTTATTAATTAAGATAGAAGGTATTTACATTTACTGCATTTCATTCATTTCAAGATTTGTGGCAACGCTGCGGAAAGCTTAGAAAGGTATATTCTCAACGTTCATTATGCCTGCCACAGAAAAGCAAACTCACACCACTCAAAAACAAATAATCCGAATGAATACTTCATTGAAATAGAAAACCAAAACACATGTACATGGCAACACCGATAAAGTCCAGTCTTATACAATGTCGACCAATCACAACTATAGAATCTCCCTGACATCGAGTAAAGTCGTTGATTGAATCGTAGTATGAACGTAATTCGTACTGTCTGAATAATGGACGCCGGAATCAGCTCGCGTTACGCGTATTGTTTTAAAATGAGTTTGATTACTGAAATTAATTTCAAAAATTTCAATGGTGACTTAGTGGAATATTTGTTATCCCATAACTTTAGTGCCCTAAATTATGAGGATGAAGTTTTGATAAAAACAAAAAAAACCTACCCCTGAATTGAACAATTTGGTGCAGCGTAACAGAAAACAAAACCGCGGTTTTAATACACGGAATTATGAGAGACATCCTTGCCTATCCGGATCACAGGTAAAAAATTAATTATTTTGTTGGCAGTGTTTACTTTTTACTAGTGAAAATGTCTCTGTTTGGGGCCGCTTAGGATTTGAGGATTTAATTCTATACCTAGTTGAAAGAGAGGAATTTTTCACCGATAAAGTAACTTTAAATACAGCACGCGGATTAATATCTTACTTACAAGATAAGGAATTTATATATTTTTTAAACATCTTTAAATTAATTTTTGAACAAACAGAAATAGTTTTTCAAATTTTACAGCACAAGTTTTCAGATGTAATTTACTCACGAAATCAGCTCAAGTTTCTTTTGGAAAAAATTTCAGAATTTCGTGCAGAAGTTTATTTTAAAAAACTATTTTCTGTATTTCAAACTACTGATGATACGACTCAATTTAGCCCAAAACGAAAGAAATTCAGTTACGCAGATATGGAGCTTCACTATAAGCAAATATTTTATGAAATTTTGGATACTATTAGGGGTCAAATGGAAATAAGGTTCTTTGATTTGAAAGAACTGCATTTCTTCGACCTACTCAATAAAAATTTGTTAACCGGATTTTCTGCGGTGAACTGTGTGTTGTTTATAATGACAATGAAATTTTGGGGCAAAATGAAAATCATGTGAGGACTATTAAATACCTTTTTGATAATGATTTGAATCAAGATTTACCCCAAGTTTATAAACTCTTATGTCTAATTGTTTCTATCCCGGTGACATCGGCTTCCGTAGAGCGCTCGTTTTCCACTCTTAAGAGAATTAAAACTTATTTACGAAATTCAATGAGCCAGGATCGTTTGAAAAATATTAGTTTGTTGTCTATTGAAAAGGAATTGGTAAAACTTTTGGCGAAAGACAAAAAATCTTATGAGGATATTATAGATCATTTTGCTAACGTTAGAATAACGCAGAATCCCGCTAATCTTCAAATCTGAGAAGAGTTTTTGTGAATATTCTAAATAGGAGTTGTAGGTCTCAAGGTAGACACTCGAAAGTGAAAACAAATTAATAGCTTAGGGTGCTTGTTTTACTTTGATTTTCTTTAAATTATAAGGCGGTTGAAATCCTAAAAATTTTCGCCTATGGTGTATTTTTTAACACCTCCTGTAGCCTCCTCAAACCAAAACCTCACGAGCCGCCACTGATATATATATATATATATATATATATATATATATATATATATATATATATATATATATATATATATATATATATATATATATATATATATATATATATATATATATATATATATATTTTATATATATATATATATATATATATATATATAATCTCTTGATAATTATTAGCAATAACAGGCTGGTTGAATCTTAAAAAACTCGATTTTATTAAAAAGTTGACGTTTCACTTCGATATTCGAAAAAATTGAAATTTCTTTGACATTTATTTATTTGAAAAAATTTTGAATAGAAAAGGCGACTTTGTCTTGTCTTGTTAAAATTTTTTTCGGATGTGGTTGTTCTTTGTTATTTATTATGTGTTATTCAGTCTAATATTAACATTCAAAATTGCTATCATTAGAAGGTAAGGGAAACTACAGAAACCTTTACCCACGTAATGTTCGAAAAAAATAATAATAGGTTACTATATATCTAACAACAAAGAAATTAGTCGCGGGAAAATATTAAAAAAGTAGAGCAGAATTATCGGTATAGAACGCTTATATGGAAGCAGCCGTTGACACGTGTTTCGGACTCTTTGGTCCTCATCAGAACGGCGTAGCTAAGCATTGGATTGAAAATTTGGAGATGAAAATAGTATAACAAACAAAATCCTCTGCTATGGAAGACAATCACATATTTGTGGTTTATTGTTTGAACTCTCCGGTATGGGAGATTTGGTCAAACTTTGCCACGGAGGCGATTAATTCCATCTGCGAGATCTCAGAAAGAGTAAATCAACAATAACAAAGAAATTAGTTGCGGGAAAATATTAAACAAGTAGATTATTATTGCTAATAATTATCAAGAGATTAAAAATAGATCACAGGCAACAACAACTCAAATAAATAATTATATATATATATATATATATATATATATATATATATATATATATATATATATATATATATATTATATATATATATATATATATATATATATATATATATATATATATATATATATATATATATGTATATGTATGTACCTATATATATCCTTATATGATTTTTAGGGATAACTGGTATTTTCATTTCTATTCAATTATTATTTATTTTGTTCTTTCCATCAAAAACAAATTTTACAAAAATGTAAAATGATGCATATGTGCATCCTCATAATAATTACAATTATCGATAAAATTAACAACAATAGAATTTTTTACTTATTTTTCCCGAATTGTACGTATAATTTTTACATAAT
>JARQZK010003024.1:20000-65000 GCA_030704885.1 Cynegetis impunctata | reverse complement strand
TTCGACGAAGCCCATACGCGGATACAAACCCGGGAAACCAGACAACTAGATTATCTCCGCGAGAACCTGAAAATCAACTTACATATATATATATATATATATATATATATATATATATATATATATACATATATATAATATATATATTATATATATATATATATATATATATATATATATATATATATATATATATATATGTATATATATATATATATATATATATATATATATATATATATATATATATATATATATATATATATGAGTTTATTTTGGCATCTTAAGCCGTCCAACGCAGATCAAGTAAGCTAAAATTTGATGTGTAGGGTTATTCTTGAAATAGAACAAAACTCAGAATTTGGTTTGTTCAAAATGTTGGCACCTCCAAATTTAAGGAAAGGGAGTGGCGGGGCGCTCTTCTGAGGGTGTATGGAGTTTATTCGTAACCCCAGACCCCTTCAAATTGAGTTGCATGCTTGAACATTTGTACGTTTATTAAGTTGATGTTAGAGAAGTGCATTCTGACGGTATAAACTTTTCTCTAACCACTGATATTCAAATTAAGAGATTTCCTGTTTTTCCGTGGTTGTTGAATTATTTCGCCCCTCCACAGCTTATGGAAGTATCCTTAGGGGGGCTTTAATTATTTTTCTCAAGCGTCGCTATTTTAAAGTAGATCTCATCCAAAACGACTTGGGAGGTTAAGGATTTGTATGTAAAAAAGAAAAAAATTACAGGAAAAAACGACCGTAGTGACCGAGATCGTTTTTTATTCGAATGAAAGATCGGTAATGTGTAAATAAAAAAAAATTGTCTAGCTTAATCTAGTTAGTAATCGATATTGATTTCGAGTTGATTTATAGTTTGCTCTTGCTTACGAGAGTTGTGGGATTTGTTGTGGTAGAATTACGGGACCATGGGAAATCGTTTTTGGTTAATAAATTATGGTAATTATCATGAATTGACTAGAGTTAGATTAAATATAATCTAGAATAAACGAGTACAGAGAAAATTCTTTGAACCAATATGGACATTGTTACTACAAGGACAAGTCTAATGAGAAGTTATATTAATTTTTTAAAACCCCATCGAAATATTATAATTAGTGACATTCAATTTTCGGTGCCAGCTATCTTTTTCTGCTCTACGTATTCATATGTCACTATATGGTACGCAGTGATGAAAAACATGATGGATCATCACATCTGCCTATATTGATGACTTACCTGACGTGCATTCTGGGGAGGGGAATGCCATTTTAGATGAAAGAAATGTGATAATTTGTCCAATACGTTACTTAGGAAACATTATTTGGTTAATGTTGGTAGGCATATAGCCACTATATAATCTGTTAGTTTACTGATAAGCTGTACTTTTGATTACTTCTTAAATTTCTCAATATATCTAATAAAGACGAATCTTTCGAACACCGGTTCATTCTTCCTAAACTCTCCAAATTGCGATAGGAACCTCTATATCAAATTTATCACTCTATACAGTTCAGAAGTATGTTATTTTCTGGGAAATACGGCTTGAAGATGAATAGTTGCTCCATATTTTTGTTCGCCTTGGTCTTTTTGAATAATTAAATAAAATCAAAGGACCATGCAGGATCTGAAACATGTTCAATTAATTTTATACTCTCCGTGCGACGACGATTTTTATTCGTATTTTATCCCATAAAATGCATACTATTGCGGTGTATCGAAGAAAAGCAGTCAGGTGCGGGAGTAGTTTTTCCATCCGTTTTAGACCTCCTAGACCACGATTTTCGAAAAATTTTTCATATCATATAAATATATATATATATATATATATATATATATATATATATATATATATATATATATATATATATATATATATATATATATATATATATATATATATATATATATATATATATATATATATATATATATATATATATATATATATATATATATATATATAGAGCAGAATTATCGTTATAGCCCGCTTATATGAAAGCAGCCGTTGACACGTGTTTCGGAATCTTTGGTCGTCATCAGAACGGCGTAGCCAAGCATTGGATTGAAAACTTGGAGATGAAAATAGCAACAACAAACGAAATCGCCTGCTACGGAAGACAATCACACATTTGTGGCTTATGGTTTGAACTCTCCGGTTTGGGAGATTTGGTCAAACTTTACCACGGAGGCGATTAATGCCATCCGCGAGATCTCAGACCCAGTTGTTGCTATTTTCATCTCCAAGTTTTCAATCCAATGCTTGGCTACGCCGTTCTGATGACGACCAAAGAGTCCGAAACACGTGTCAACGGCTGCTTTCATATAAGCGGGCTATACCGATAATTTTGCTCTACTTGTTTAATATTCCCCGCGACTAATTTCTCTGTTGTTATATATATATATATATATATATATATATATATATATATATATATATATATATATATATATATATATATATATATATATATATATATATATATATATATATATATAGATGTCCGGAAATGATGAGCACAAAGTTCATCGGGAATTCTAGACCGAAAATAAATGGTACCTCTTCCTATAAAATTTTTTCGAAAATTGATTATTACCGTAGTTACAGGGTGTTAAGGTTAGATTTTATTTATTTTGTTTGCACTACCTTTTACCACGCTCATAATATTTCGACGAAATCTCGTATTTGAGGCTTTATTTTTCTCATTTTGTAGAGGGCGCCACATACGAGCCTATACTTTCATTCAAATGGTCCCAACTTTTTTGTGTTACACTGTATGCGAGTTTTGACTGAATATTTTTGTTCTTCTAACCTTCTGACATAAAAAAAGTATACCACTTTTGTTTCGACAAATCTTACCGTTTTCGAGAAAAACGCTAAAATATCATTGCTTGCATGTGATGAATACGAAAACCTTTCAATTTATTTTCAACCTTAAACATCCTTTGAAAACATGCGCTGTGGTTGCCGTAGAAACAAAAAGAACACACCTGTGAATAGCGTCGAAGAGCTGAGAGAAAGAATTGTTGCTAACTGTGAGATAATAAGGCAAAAGGAAGGAATATTCCATAGAGTTCGTCGAAATTTTTTAAGAAGAATTAATTAATGCATTGAAAAAGAAGGACGTCACTTTGAACTTATGTATTTCAACCTTATGATTTTGTTAGTTTAGGACGCTATTTTTTTAGTATTTATCACTGACCATCATCAGCGTAACAACAAATTTTCAGAAACAGATTTCGTATTCATCACATGCAAGCAATGTTATTTTAGCGTTTTTCTCGAAAACGGTAAGATTTATCGAAATAAAAGTAGTATACCTACTTGTCAGAAAGTCGCATACAGTGTAACACAAAAAAGTTGGGACTATTTAAATGAAAGTATAGGCTCGTATGTGGCGCCCTCAATAAAATGAGAAGATACGTTGGTCAAATTTGTTTTTCTCGTCCCGATAAAGCCCCAAATACGAAATTCGTCGAAATATTATGAGCGTGGCAAAAGGTAGTGCAAAAAAACTGTAAATAAAATCTAACTTCAACACTCTGTAACTACGTTAGTAATCAATTTTCGAAAAAATGTTATAGGAAGTGGTACCATTATTTTCGGTCTAGAATTCTCCCCTGAATTTTTTGCTCATAATTTCCGGACACCGGCATATCGGCATCTCCAGCGTTTCCTATCGAGTCGAATGTGCTGAAATGGTACCTGGGATTCTTTTTGTTGCATAACGAAACTATCAAAATTTGGTCAAACTTTTCCATCCGCCGCCATTTTTACGTAGATATTTCTTTTTTTCATGGTTTTGGAAAAATTGCCGAACTCCACAGCTTCTGCAGATTGAGTTAGAGAGTTGAAGTTTGGTACGTACATTTAGAATATGTTGACTTGAAATCCTTTTTTTGTTTCAACTCTATGGCTCAGACGCGCTGCATTTCGTGGTGACTATTGCGTTCCAATTGCATCTCGATCTACTATCAGTATGCGATGCACTTCGTGATTTTCTTAACAATAGTGGGTAGAAATTTTGTTCGTGGATTATGTTGATGTTGAGGTACGTTCTTTCTCTGCTTTAAATTTTTTTTGTCAACCACGTTGCACCTCGCAAATTTTTTTTTATGAAAGAAATTGTTTTTTTCTATTCGGTTTGCTATTTATGCGTGATTTTTCATAATATAATTCTATCCGTTAAAATCGAATCTCCACGAGATACATTTCGCGCGTAAAATACGACGAGTGATGGAGCTCTGCTGCTCACTCCTTTTTCTAATGTAATCATTGCTTATAATGCAACAGATCTGTGAATAATTATCGGATTAGGTCGGAACCTATTTAGGAAAATTAATAATCCAAATGATAGATTTACATACAGGATGATCCGGTTTTTGATTCAGTCATTGTGAATTGTTCTCCCTTGAATAAAAATAAATTTATCAACGTTGCAATAAAATTATTATCTTTTTATTCAGACTTCTTATTAAATATTTCGTTTCATCTTTGTATTTGTAGTATGATCAAGAATAATTTTTGTTCCACTTCCTCAAACGAAAAGATGTCTCATGATCATTATATAGTTAGTTCTATTTTCTATTCGAAAATTCATGTTCATCTTCAATTATGATGCTTTAAAAACTCTGAAGAATGTTTATTATTAGAAATCGATTCATATACATTAATGTTATAACTAAATCAGATGTAAATAAATTATTTCTTTATCTAACAATCTATAAGTGCTGATAAGAATTGTGTCCTTCACGTTGATAACTTACAAGGACAACTAGATCATCACCACGTGTATATCTAGAAAGAATTCGTTAATGTCAATATATAAATTTTCGATTTATTTGCTATATTGCCCAAAATATAATGAGGTTATCTGCTTGAATAATATTTCATAGAAATATATTAAATGCTGTAAGTGAAATTTTGATGAGAAGATATATTTGGTATATATATATATACATATATATATATATATATATATATATATATATATATATATATATATATATATATATATATATATTTATTCGAATTGTTGTTGCCTGTAATCTATTTTTAATCTCTTGATAATTATTAGCAATAACAGGCTGGTTGAATCTCAAAAAACTCGATTTTATTAAAAAGTTGACATTTCACTACGATATTCGTAATTGAAATTTCTTTGACATTTATTGATTTGAAAAAATTCAACCAGCCTGTTATTGCTAATAATTATCAAGAGATTAAAAATAGATCACAGGCAACAACAATTCGAATAAATAATTAAATATTGCAAGCTGAAAATATGGCAATGATCATAAACTTAAGCTGAGAGTTTTAAACATTGTTCTAAACTGTAAGTACCTTTTTTTAAAAGATTTGAAATTCTAAATAAATAAAAAATTTTGTTAAAAACGGCTACTTCCATATAAACGAACTATACCGATAATTTTGCTCTACCTATTTAATATTTTCCCGCAACTAATTTCTTTGTTATTGTTTATTTACTCGTTCTTAGATCTCGCGGATAGCATTAATCGCCTCCGTGGCAAAGTTTGACCAAATCTCCCATACCGGAGAGTTCAAACAATAAACCACAATTGTGTGATTATCTTCCGTATCAGAGGTTTTTGTTTGTTGTACTATTTTCATCTTCAAATTTTCAATCCAATGCTTGGCTACGCCGTTCTGATGAGGACCAAATAGTCCGAAACACGTGTCAACGGCTGCTTCCATATAAGCGTGCTTTACCGATAATTTTACTCCACTTCTTTAATGTTTTCCCATGACTAATTTCTTTGTTGTTAGATAAATAGTACCCTATTATTATTATTTTCAAACATTACGTAGGTAAGGGTTTCTTTGGTTTCCCTTACCATCTAATGATAACAATTTTGAATATTAATATTAGACTGAATAGCATATACAAAGCAACCCTGTCTAATCAATTTTTTCAAATCAATAAATGTCAAAGAAATTTCAATTACGAATATCGTAGTGAAACGTCAACTTTTTAATAAAATCGAGTTTTTTGAGATTCAACCAGCCTGTTATTGCTAATAATTATCAAGAGATTATATATATATATATATATATATATATATATATATAAATATATATATATATATATATATATATATATATAAATATATATATATATATATATATATATATATATATATATATATATATATATATATATATAGCCTTTGTAATCAACTTTATATTTTTTGATCATATATAAATTTCACTACTCCAACAATAAATATCTATAAAATTTTGCTGCTGCACTAGATTACTCAATGACACTTTCAGATAAGTACGCGGAAAGTACATAGCGGTTCGGTTTTAAAGAAATTTCAAAACTTAAAATTTTAAGGTGATGATTCTATTGATCTATATTGATTCTATTAGATGTTCATCCAAAATATATGAAAACATCATACCACTTATAACAAGAATTAATAATAATCAGTTCCATTTTGGCAACTCAAATATCTTTATATAAATTTCCACCTATTGTATGAAAAATTAATATAAAAAAATACTTGAAAATTAGTTGCATACATCTGACGTCAATAAAACTGAAATTTTATTTTCCAATTTTATTGATATATTTTGGATTGATTGTGAATTAATAAACATATTGAAACATTGGTTTATAACAAGTTACACTTTTATTCAATAGATAGATAGATCTTTATTTGTAATAAACATTACAAATGGTGTCGGCAGTAAAATATAAGAAATATCACATCACAGTATAAATACAAGAAATATCGCATTGGCAACAATCATGCGTACAAACACAACAAAATCAAAACAAACATTATTACATTTTCTTTCTTGACAAGAACTCTTCCACGGAATATATAGTTTAATAAAATACGCATGACGTACGTTTCGGTGAAACTTCACCTTCTTCAGATGTTCATGCAAACTAAATATATTTCTGCGTTATATCGAATACAAGAAATAAATATATGACAAATTATGTAGAAAGTTAAATAGAAGGATGGTTACAAATAATTAGTAAAATAGGAAGAACACATTCTAAACTGCTAGTCAGGTAGTTCGGTAATTTTGAAAAGATTCAGAAGGGGGCTTGTAGTATGATCAATTTGGCTTCTCAATAGGAGACCTGAATGTTTATATATATTTATCTGTAATGATTCTAGAAAATTGAGTTTAATTTCCTTACTTTCAGCATTTAATGTTTTAATGTCAAAATTGAATGTGTGATTTTCTTGGATTAAATGGTTTACATAATGTGAATCTGCCTTTTGATTAACAAAGCTACGTTTGTGTTCTGAAATTCTGGACTGAAAGCTTCTGAAATTTCTACCAATGTAAAACTTATCCCAATCATCAAAATTGATTTTATAAACTCCTGATTTATTGTTTTTGTGAACTTTTGATTTATTATTTTGTATATGATTTCCTAAGTTATTTTCGGTACAGTAAACAATGTTGAAAGTGATTTGATTTTTTCACTTGAATTTTCGAAACGTGCGTCAGGCGTATTTCATTTAATAAATGTGTAAATTTTTTTTATAAACCAGTGTTTTAATATTTATTGATATATGTTTGAACCTACTAGGTCATTTTGATGGAGTGACTAAAGAGGTGCCCTAAAGCCCGCGACTGAACATGAAATTTCTACAAAACTGTAGTAGGAAAAAAATGAATCTCTCACTTCTTAAGAATAACTCATTGCACGTACAAATGATCAACCCTTTTACATAATATGTAGAGGTGCGCAAAACTTTCAAATAACAAAAAAAGAAAGTAGAATTTTGGATATTTTGTTCAAAATCAACTCAAACATCACATCTAACTGGGTTTGAAAAATACCGACTTTGAGGTTTGTTACCGTCGCCGTTACTTCCTCCACGTTTAATTTTATTTCCTTCGTTCAATACTTGACTTTCCCTTAGTAATAGGGGATTTTTCTTAGATTTACTGATATTTTGGTATTTTAAATTTATCTTACAAATTGGAAATGAGTCAAAAATTTGATTTAGGTATTCTTTACCGCGATCTATATAAAGCATACATGGGTTCAAGGTGCATGAACATCGATGATTAAATTTTGTATCGTTCATTTGATTTGTAATGTTTCATAAATTTTCTAAATACTTAGATTTATTGTTGATTTTAAATAGAAATATATAAATAATTTTGGAAATTAATAATTTCTGAATTTAAAATTCCAATAATGTGACGTCACACCAGTGGCGAGGGGTCACAAATGTGACCAGTAATACCCTTTGATAAATCAAAAATCGCTCAAAAATTTATTAAATTTGTTTAACACTCCTTGTGGATGGCCTTGAAGTATCTTTTGTTTTTTCTGCTTCATTATCGAACCACCGAATAATACACTTAAAATTTTAGATATCTTCATAAAATATATTTTAAGACTCAATTGAGGGTAACTCTTTGATTCAGTAAATAACATCATGCCTACATTTAATAATTGTAGATTTTTTGTAATTTCTAGTTTTTGTTTTTGTCGTATTTTTAACCTTTACAATTAGGTAATATATATATATATATATATATATATATATATATATATATATATATATATATATATATATATATATATATATAATACCTTTGAAAATACATGAAAACGGTTAATAAATCGCAAGGACTCATTGTAATATATCCGTTATATAGTACATTTAAACTAATTTATTTGAAAACTATTTTCAGTTATATTTTTTTACTGTGTGGATATTAGGGAAAGTTAGCATTTTATCTCAGATGAGTGGTTTTGCAGGGGTATAGGTACGTATATTTATACCTATATCTAACCTTTTTGTCGCTATTCCACTGTGCAATAGGAATTTAAGATTTGTTTGAACTACTTGAACCTCGACCACGTTTTATAGAATTTTTGAAAAAATTACTTATTGTTATCTTCCATCATTTTAACCTGCACCAGCACCTAAACCTATTGTGGTAGTATTACAAAGATCATCCCTTCAATAGAAACACAACTTTATATTTGAAAGTATTATGTGAAGTCATTAATCATTTGTGTCGAATTGAAACCGGAAGTTTGTTTCCGAAAACGTCCCTCAATCGCTCGCTCATTGCATCCGAAACAATTATTATTCGCAAGTAACGCGTTTCTCTCTCTCCGGCTCTGTCGCTCAGTTTACGTCACCCAAGAGCTCGGTTACAGTCTCGATTGAATGGCTTGTGAACACAATTCGCATCCTTCATTTCCTTGAATGTACTCCGTTTCATTCATGATGGCTGCCTCCCATTCATAAAAAGCCGAGGCGCAGTTCGCCATTCAGCCGACCTGCGCGCCACCGTCGCTCTACGGCTCTCCGACCCGCGCTTGCCCTAGTATAGCTCTGTGTTCCGAGGGAGAATGTTGTCGGTTCTCTGTTCCTGAGTATCTAAACCGTTCCAATAGTGTACCTAGTTTACTTCTCTTCCACAATTAAACCCGTAGTGAATGATAAAATAATATTGTGGATATTTTGTGTGATCATAATGGTTTACGTGAGAATGTACAGTGCGGTTTCGATAAGTGTTAGGACTTCTAGTGGTCCAATCAAGCTAGTTCCAATCATAGTGTTGAAGTGAGTGTAGTTATACTTCGTTTTCTCACAAATATTTGCTCATTCGTTGTTTTTTCATTATATTATACCCAATGTTTTCTCAGAGTATGTCGCGACCTCGTCACTTGCGTGCGTATGACATTGAGTCGTGGGTGTGTGTCCATTCACTAACAGCCTCAGCACTCTGAACACTGCTAGTCAGGTACTTCCTCCGGCATTTTATTGCGAAATTATTCAGTTATGTTGGGCAGATGAGGTTTTCGCCAATTTCTCGTGAAGAATTTTCTAGCAGTAAGAATATTCCAGAATAATCATGTACTTACTACATTTGGTTATCAAGCATTGTACCGAATTTCAAACATGCGGCTCTGGTTTTCACCCACAACATTCTATTCGCATTTATGCAGTTGTTTTAAAGTCGTAGTCCCAAGTCAGACTGTCATACATTCAATATTCAGAACATTACCATCATTCACTTCCTGTCTTGATTTCTCGAACAGTTATGCGCGTTTGAATTTCTGTTCTAGAAAAAGTTAGGTATTCTTTTATGAATTTGTGTCTGATATTTCTACTAGCGATAGGTGGTCCAACAGGGCCTTCCATCAAAATGTCGCTATTTAGATGGTATACCAGGTGTGCGTTGACGGTTGTGGGGACCCTTGACGCACCCACTCGCAGCGTGGGCCGCAACCCACGATCCAATGTGCTGCCCAAACAACCGACTAACTCGTACTGTCGCCGTATGCATATTCATGAAACTTCGATGCTGGTTTGAGATGGATTCAGTAGCGGTGCTTATAGACTGCTGTAAATAAACTCGAAAAATTTTAAGAAGCAATCTAAAATTAAAAAAACCTAGATTGAACCCCAATTCTTGCGTGTATTATTCAATCTATTAGGAAGATGCTTTCCCATCAATTCGAGTATATTTTTCGAGATTATTGGGTTAATTAGGTAGTTCACAGTAAACTGCTTCATCCTTCAGTCTTACCACCCCTTTTCTCTTCATGACCAAATTTACTAATAAAAATGATATGCTCAAGCATTTTCTAATAACTTATTCGTAAATAAATTGATTCTTTTTTATGTTCATGAATTAGTCCGATATAAAAAGAAGAATTATATTTAATATATATATATATATATATATATATATATATATATATATATATATATATATATATATATATATATATATATATATATATATATATATATATGTATTGATGGACGTGGTTAAATCTATATTTGGTATCTAAGTATTCTATTGGTTTTTTTGGCATTGATTCACTTTGAATCGTTAGCTCATTTTATAATAATTCGAGTATCACGTATGCGTTTTCCTTTAAAACAAGTTAAATTTATATGAAGTTTCACTTAGTTGGGGGGCTTTATAAAAGCAGTTTTCAATTCAGTGGCACAAATTTATTTGTAAGTACAAAATCTCGTACATATATTTTTAATCGTTTCGTAATAAGCCTCGGTCCATCATATTATAGACAGATGGTGTATTTTCAATGATATCTTCTGATTTTGTTATGCATTAAGGTAACCGTCAAAAGCTGTATAGATATATCTCTTGAAATATCAAAGTCGCGTGCAGGTTCAATAGGTTTTTGATAAAGAAATACCTACCGCTGTTGTCGAGAATTCTAGATCGTCGAAATTAGTTTCGCTAACGGAACTTTGTCGAACTATTTTCTACGTAGTGTGTTGATTAAATAAAACACAACATTATTCATGGCCTGTCGGTGACTTTATCGTTAACTTAATGTCACTATATTCGTTCTACATATAGTTTCCTTTTGCCATTTACAACATTTATTAAAGTAAAGGATGATCTACCAATTTATTATATCCCTTCTTCAATTTTTCATAAGTTCTGGACGACGGTACTATTAAGAGTACTCTCGTGATTCTCATACAGGATATTAATTTCCTCTCATCTTATCATATCCGGCTTTTAACATACATATATCTTGAGTTGCTTAACCGGTGAATCTGATTTCAAGTTTTTTTTAGATTGGGGAACGGCCTTCGATTTATCGACCGTATCTTATTATGTGATCGAGGAAGTTTGAGAGATAAAATCTATTTGAACAAATTTAGTTCATCCTATGTTCATTTTTCGAACTTAAGCCGGATATACAAATCATATAAGATATTAATCTTGTTTAATAAATTTGTTAGAAAATTGTACACCTTGTGTGAATGTGGATGTTCGAAACAATTCAAAAATGAAGTAATTTATTTATTTGAGTTGAATTTCAGTTTATTACTGGCATCATGATATGAGCAATATGTTATCGCAATTCTGCGTGGAAATTATGTATTTGCAATTTTATTTCGTAATTCCATAAATTTAAAAAGCTTTTTCAAAACGCTGTACTTACATATATAAATACGTACATATTTACTTGTCTTTTCTTAGCAATAACAGGCCATTTGTGGTACAAATCTAACTTCATTAAATAGTTGAGTTTCTTGCAATTAAGTTATTTGGCGCTTCATTCTTTTTTAAATTTCAGTACTCCAAAAGTTTTGAGAAAGTCTCGAATTTCGTGACGAAACGTTAACTGTTTGATAAAGTCGGCTCAAATATATATATATATATATATATATATATATATAAATATATATATATATATATATATATATATATATATATATATATATATATATATATATATATATATATATATATTTATATATATTTGAATTGTTGTTGCCTGTGAACTATTTTTAACTTTTTTAAAATTATTAGCAATAACAGGCTTGGTGATTCTCAAAAAACTCGATTTTATTAAAAAGTTGACGTTTCGCCACGACATTCGTGGCTTTTTCAAAACTTTTTCAATATGTCAAAAGTTTTGAAAAAGCCAACAATGTCGTGGCGAAACGTAAACGTTTTAATAAAATCGAGTTTTTTGAGATTCACCAAGCCTGTTATTGCTAATAATTTTAAAAAAGTTAAAAATAGTTCACGGGATGATAGAGTTTACTTCTTTAGTGTAATAGACATTCAGACCAATAATTTGAGAACATTTTAGTCGTCACTAACTCTTTTGTAAAGTTGCCGAAGGCTTGTCTACGATCTTCTGAAGAAAAACATAAATTCATACACACTTGTAAATCACTCGAGTAGGTATTTAATTCAATTCCTAAAACTACTTACTTATAGTAGGTGAATATAATAAATGGATAGGTCGAATAAATAAGTATTTGAAATAGGAAACTATCCAGAAAACGTTTTCCTCGATTTATATTCGTGGAAACGTATGGAAAATATTGTTTTCGAGAAATAAGCTATTCCCGAGGCTATTCCTCTATTATTCCAAATGGGTTTCAAAAATATATGTATATGAATGTATAGCCATAACTTTTTACCATAATTGATGAATAAAACCGATGCCAATAAGTGGTGCCTGAATAATTCTTAACAAAAGAGTTAGGTAGGATTGTGAAATCTCGGTGAAATATTTTCAAATTGATAATAATTGGCGCTCCTCTTTTCACTCAAAAAGACAATTAATATTTTCATCAATTAGATATGAAGTTAATTGAATTCAATATAATCATATGAAATTGGTAATGAGTTCATCTACAATCGAGCGGTCAAGAGAAAAAATTACTATTTCGGCCAAGTTAAGTAATAAAATAATTATACATGATTTTCTGTTGTTTATAGCTAGCAAAAAGGAGAAATCCTTATTTTATTCAATTAAATGAAAAAACTACAGGACTCTTTTTTGCTTAGGTCGTGATGTGAAGAGAGTGGGTACCTACTTACTTATATAATTCGCAATTTTCACATGAAGTTAGTGTTTCTGCAGAAGTAAATTGGGGTACCTACTTACTTATATAATTCGCAATTTTCACATGAAGTTAGTGTTTCTGCAGAAGTAAATTGCGTTGTCCAAATTGATGAAATAATTATACAATTTATTATAGTATATCAGTTAATTCCGCGATAACTTCATATGAATTCAGTCAAACAATATTATTTGTTATTTGTACCTGGCAAAGAGCAAAAAACGAAATTTTATTCCATTAAATCTAATAAAATAACTACAGAACTCTTTTGGAGCAGATAATATTTCGCATATTCTATACTTATATGGTTTGGAATCATAACCGAGAAACTACCTTTATTGGATTTGTTTTGTTGGAAAAATTATAGAAAATATAATTTAAACTATGTATCGCACTGAAAATGGTTACCTACTGAGGATAACAAAATCAATTGAAATTGAATTTTAGTTTCAAAATTTCCCTTCACAATTCATATACTTAAATTTAGTCTCTTTGGATTAATTCCATGTATTATTTATAGCAAAAATAAATAAATTCAATTAAGATACTGATTCATGATTTATGTTACAGCTGGAGGGGACGATGACGGACCAGAAAGAAGTCTGGATCGGCCCTTAGGGACGGCCTCATGGATAGCCATGGAGGCCAATCCATGCCGCGTGCGCACCGACCTAGGGCGCCAATAATGAGCACTCCCGTGCCATTGACAGCACCCTTAGGTCCGCTGCGGCCTCCTCAGCCTGTCACTCTGATAGCTCCTCGTCCAGAGAACGAACGCGCTACAAACGAGTATGTCGAAACTCCATTCCGAGCGGCTCCTCCAAGTCCACCGCCAACACCACCACGTGCGCCCAGACCCCGGCGCCTGGACATTCCGCCACCTCTGCCACCGGTCACCAAGCAGCCGCCCTCCACCCTCAGTTTCCAGAAGGAGCGAGTTGACCAGTGCATACAAAGTACTTCTATCATTTGTTCGGAGTGCGGAAGGTGTCGGTGCGCTAGTTGCCAACTGCCGAGACCACTTCCCGAGAAGTGGGTGTGCGGAAATTGCCTGCTTTCTGCGGACACTATTATTGACTACACTTCGTGCTTGTGTTGTGTCAAAGGACTATTTTATCACTGTTCCGAAACGGATAGCGGTGCTAGCGAGTCATGTGCGGACAATCCTTGTGGTTGCGGACCTAATAAACGAGCGGCCAGGTGGGGCTGCTTGGGCGCCCTGTCTTGTGTTCTCCCGTGCTTGTGGCTTTATTGGCCTCTACGAGGTTGCAAACGGATTGTGGAAGTTTGTTATGCGCAACATTCGAGATCGGGCTGTCGGTGCCAGCCCACCGTACCTACCCCCGAGAAGAGGCTTTTGGACTCCAGTCCGGACCTTTAAGAGTGCGTGATCCAACTCCCCACCGAACTGAGTGGTGAACCTTAACAAGAAGGTTACACTGCGTATCCGACATTGTTCTATCTCTAAGATGGATAGATCACTGTCGCGACTGCCTAATGAGTACCTACTACTACTATACTTTATACAATATTAATTTATTTTTGTAAATATCTAAGTATACCTATTTTCACTTGTTTAAAAGAAGATATTCCGTGCTTGTTACGGGTGTCTCCAGCGGTAGAATATGCTTAAAAGGCATGAGCCACAATAAACCCCATTTTTCAACACATATTGTTATATTGCCATGCCATTCAAATTTGAGGCTTGGGGTATGTGTATTATTACTGTAAACTAAAACACTATCAGTCGTAGTTCGAGTAGTCTTGCAGCATTCAAATATTGATCCGCATTGTTACGGATATTTTTTCAATTATTGTCATGTGAATTCTAGTCCTTACAAGTAAATTGATTCAGGTCTCATTTCAACACAAATGTGCCACGATAAAGTTTGAACTATTGGGTTTATTGGGAGCGGTCTTTTATTCAAACGATTGTTTGCGAACGAATATGAGTGGTTTAATAAATGGGGTATCGTTGGAGGCATCAGACTTCCAGTATTATCTAGTCCTGTGCGCTGAGACTGCCACTTTTATTTTGGCCGGTTGGTTTATTCCTTTAAATATACACACATATACATATTATATATAGGTATATATATATATATATATATTTATATTTATTTATATATATATATATATATATATATATATATATATATATATATTTCTTTCTCGTCGGCAGCCTCTATCAGTCAAAACTTGATGGCATCCAACGCTGTTAGCCTTCCGGAAATTCTATGTGGCTATTTTTGAAATAAAGTGTGAGTGTGCCTGTGTGAATGTTAACCACCTCAACATTCTTCGATTTATCACATCATTCGAAATCATAGATCAATATTTATGGCGATTTGACAATTTATTAGTTTATTTAAATTGATTTATTCTCGCATTTGGTCTATTTAGCTGTCTTGGATCTCATTATATTTACATTTGTTCGCCAATCCAAATTAACTATGTTTCTTTCTTAGTAGACCGATTAACTTATTGTTTCACAATTGAAATATTCATTTTGAGAGCCCTTGTCAAATACTAGAAAAATATGAAATAATGATTCAAAGTTTCATAATAAATCTCAATAAAATGCGTGATAAACAACGAGGGTACTGAAGGCAGTGCCTGCCGAAGTGTTTTCGTATATTGACGTTATAAATTTAATGTGATAGTTATGTCCGAGGGAGAACAAGGTTGTCGTAGAATGTTGAGGTCATTTCTACATTATAGCAAATTTGAGAATAGGCTGTACTATGTATAACACACAACTTACAAATCAGAATAACCAACGCATATATATTATATATAAATAAATAATTTAGTGAATGCCTGTTGCGTGCTTCGAAAGGGAATATTGCTAAAATCAAGCTTGTGTAGTGCAGAATAACTGTTTCATAATGTACCAGACGTACAGACTTGAAATTGTTCGATATCGTTTTGTATTAAAAAGTCAACGCCTGACTGTGATAAAGAGAGAGATAGATAAGCTTGACTTTATCAAAGAACTCTTTATTGGCACGATATTTCCTAAAGCCATACATACATTAAAGGAGTTATCTCATTTTTATAATCTATGACTATACTACTTAACCTAGAAAAATGTTTTACGAAATCGGAGAACGTAAGTAATCATGTTTTTCCTTTCGTTGTACCTGATCATTATTTGATGGATCGCATAACTTCAGAAGGAAAACGAGTATTAGTTCTTCATTCTATATTATCTCCGAATTGATGTGTTTATCAAATTATAACCATTTAAATGTTTTCTGAATTCCATGTTTAATTAATAGAAATGTTTCATAAATGTTATTTAATGTACCTAATATTCAATATGTAATTAGTAGTTGTTCTATATACTATGCAAAATTGTTGATGGATAACTCTCGAATTGTGTGATGGTCTTTCAAATATTTAATTCTCAATATGATTTTGTTATACATATTTGTTTCTCAACAGTTGTATTCATTGGCGTCCATCGAAATTTTCCTCCATTTTTTTGTAATAAGTTTTCCGATGATTCAGCATTTCAAAAATAGCTTTAATTTTGTTTAATTGATTTTTTTATATTTATACTTTCATGTTTTTTTTTACTGTCCTCAATATTATTTCGATGGTTGCTTTTGAGGCAATTCACAAATTTCTATTACAATGAAGATTCTTCAATATTATTAATATATTTATTTTGCATAAAATGTCCTAAGTGTAATTTCCGAAATAAAAACTGGTATTTTATTTCGGTGAATTTTTTACTATGATGTTTAGAGAAGAAAGGAGGGCAATACTCTCACAGGATGTGCCAATGGCGCAAGTTCTTTATAGCTACTTGTATACTTGTATATATAAATCTGTAATATTATCTAATGTTAATAACAAGACAACGTTAAACATTATTCGAGGTGTTTTATTCAGAACCTGGATGATACTTACTTGGAAAGACCGATTATTAACATTACCCATTTGTCTTGTGGTGCGTATCCACCGAAGAAAAGTTGCTAATTTTTGTGTTTTCAACACGTGTTGGTGACAAAAGTTTCACTGATTACCTCGTGTTCGCAACAAATGTTGGAAACCGTGTTTCCGTTTTTGGCGGTAAATATCAAAAGAATACGCTTGACGCAGATATTTTTTTTTTGGATACACTTTTAGTTTTAAACATTTGTTCGAAACACATGCATGTCTCTTCAAGTCAAGTGGACGAACGAATTAGCTTGCATAATATCATCGTTGGTCGGAGACATTGCCGGTGGTGGAGACAGCTTGTTGTTAACCAAAATGTTTATCAAATTGTTGGCAACTCGACGTGGACACAATGGAAACGAAAGTTGGCGACAGTTGGAAACACTAAAATTGCCAACAATTTCGGTGGATACTCACCATTATATTCTTACTGCGAAAAATGATGAAGTAAGACCCTTATTTTCAGACAACCCATTTTTTAAATTATTGTTCGAGCTCATCAAATTTGCTTTAAAAACCTATGCTCAACAGATAATTAGGTGAAATTTATTGAAATGGAATAATTACAAATTATGATTAATAAATTCTACTAGATTTTATTTATCTCATTAAGTATATATATTTCTATATTAAAAATCGTCTAATATTCTGGCATTCATTTTCACATGGCAAGTATCGATATTTCGGTTATAAGTGTGTATGAGTACATGACAAATAACTTGTGTAATAGACTCTTGCACCGTATATTATTAAACTAAGTTTAATGATAAACCGAGTTTAATTTGACGTTTGACAAGCGAAAATGTCAAATTAAACTCGGTTTATCATTAAACTTAGTTTAAAATATACGGTGCAAGAGCCTATAGATATATCTCCTATTTCACTATCAAGTTTATTTTATTAATTGAATATTGAGTGAAGATGACACATTAGTATTCTGAAAATGGGAATGAGAAAATGATTATTTTTATGAAATATATGAATGCCTATTCTGTTACAAAAAAATATTTTCAAGGAATTGAACATCTTGCTTTTCAAGCTGTTATTTGGATAATTTTAAGGTAATATTTGTATTGCTATATTGGATTCATATTGATTAAAATGATCTTGAAGGACGATAAGTTTCTAAAAATGTTTTTTCTGGCTGAGTTCTCTTAGCTTTTTCAAAACAATCAAGGAATAAACCAGTTATTTCAAACCTGGGACTTACAAAATTCAGTTATACTGAACTCCACAGTAAAATATAATATCTTACGTTATAATATATTGGTTGTGAAAAATACGGAGCAACAATTTACCATATTTCAAAAAACTCATGGATAAATTAAAGTCTCATGGGGTAGGTAAGACAAATTCTCCACACTTGGAGAGGACTCAGTGAATTTCTACAAAAAAAATGTTTTTCTCGAAAAAAATGTTTTTCTCGAAAAAAATGTTTTTCCCGAAAAAAACAATTAATCAAGGTAATAAGGGTCATTGAAGTCAAGAGCAACTTGAAACTTAGTCGGAGACAAATGTAGAATTATGCTTTTTAGTCGCCTACTTATTTCCAGAAAATAACAGACTAGCACTGTGACGAAAGACAATTGAAACTGTAACGAAAGACAATTGAAACAGTAACGAGTGGTTTTAAGTCCGTTTTATACCTCCTGTACCACGATTTTCGAGTAGCATTTATTACAGGTATTGTTGTTAAATTATGAATATTTATACATATAAAAGCTCTAACAAGTGCTGTCAATAAAAAAGATGATGATTTTTGTGTACGTAAGCTGTCTTCCTTTTAATTAACATCAATTGTTTAATAATTGGCATTAATGTATGTGTGCAGGTATATTTTCGATCCCAAAAATTATACACCAGAATTACCACAAGATTATTTTTTATTCAGGAAATAGTTGTTGTATTATGTATTAGTCAAGCTACGTGATGAGAATGAGAACGTACTCGTTCTGTAGTGACTTTGAATTCCCGTTTCAGCAGCGTTGAAATATGGAGGTCGTAAGTCCTAAGAGAAAGAAGAAACGATCCATCTCACCGGAAACGCCAGTTATATGCAAGCAGGATGACTTCCATCTGGCAATATCCTCATTTTGAGACCTAGAGGTATTTTCAACTATTCAGCCGACGCTTTGTGCTTTGCATGTCCATATTATTACAAATTGGTTAATGTGACAGTTTGAAGCAGTGGAGAAGGAAAGGCAAATTAGTTATTACATTTTCTTCAATAATTTTTGAGAATAACTTCTGAGCCACCGCGAAAGTTTGAAAGGGATGAAGATGCTCAATGAATTTTGGTTATGCAAGTAAGATGATCCTTTTGAAAAAAGGAGTACCTATTATAAATTCAAACACACAAAAATACCTATATGTTTGTGAATTTATGATACTCCCTTTTGAATGTTCTTTTGACCTCTGCAAAGCCCTAGGAGGCTTACCTAATGTTGGATATATTGTAGATAATTAATTTCTATATCTTTCACCGCCACTTGAAAATAGTCGCCTGCTAGGTGAGATGAGAATTGGCCTCAACTAGCACCACCGCGAATGTGAATTAGGTACGTGATTAATGTTACTCAATATTAATTCAATTCACGTACCAAATTTCAACCATCTGATCAACCTGCAGAAGCTGTGAAGGTGGGTAAATTTTCAGAAACCACGAAAAAACAAAAAATCTCTATATGAAATTGCGACGATGGAAAAAAAGTTGATACCGGCACTTCTTCAGTATCAACTCAATTCAAGTTCAAGATTTCAAACCTCTAACTCAATTTGGGGGATTTGGAGGGCCCATACGCCCTCAAAAGAAAAACCTAGAAGTATATTTTGTCACTGGTATGAAAAATCCTTGTCCATGCATCTCCCCACCAAATCCCTTACCTAAAGTTTGAAAATTTCAAAATTTTGACTGACCAAATTTTTTTAGTTTCGCTGCTCATAAAGAAACTCCAAATATATATATATATATATATATATATATATATATATATATATATATATATATATATATATATACATATACAGTGGCGTAGATAGGGGGGGGATCAAGGGGATCAATCCCCCCATGAGCCTACGAAAATTATAATAGAATTGAATAAAAGTCTTCGTATCTACGTATTTAAGTATACATGAACTTCATTATGCACTAGCACCTCTTTTGGTATTATGTATGTGCGATTATATGAAAATCATCTAGATATGTTTTCGTGACGATTGTGCAATTGTGTGTGCAATATCTACTTATAATTTCAACATTATAAGTAATCAAGAAATTGAATCGTTTTTCTAATTTTGGGTGAAGTAACTAGTAGTTTTGAGCAAATCCTATTCAATGTTCAATTAGTAAATTTAAGCGGTCACTTTGAGCAAAAAACGTTTTTAAAAAAGTTCAAATGGGTGTAATAGAAAATTTTTATTTCTAATTGAAGAAGTCAAGCTAAATCACCTCGCACTTCTTCTCTTTATAAATTGTATACTGTACTTACTATTAAACAAAACTGCTCGAGCTTTTGTTAAATGGTGTAGTATTATATCTAAAACACGAGCACTTTTGTTCAATAGTATAGGTAGTATAAAATTTGGAAAGAAAAGAAGTGCGAAGAAATTTTGACTGACTTCTTCCTTGGTAAATAAAATTTTTCATGTCACATACGTTTTTTGTTCCTAGTGACTGATTAAATTTCTGTTTACTAATCATGAGAATACAGTCCAGTCAACAAGTGCTTTTTTTGTTCAATTTTCTTCATGAGTCTCGGAAAAATATGAACAAGGTGTCATTCGATTCGAAAGAGCATGAAGATATTTTTTGAAAAAATTTAAGTTCCGTTCTTGAAAATTGTAAAAGTTATAATCAATTTACTGAAAGAAAAAATTATCTCAAAAACTAATTGATATTTTTGATATCTAAATACATATACAAAAAGAGGAAATTTTCTAAAAGAAAGTCTCCTGGAACTGTAGGATTAATATTTATAGTTTTCTCAGAGTAAAAATACGGCCGACAACGGTAGTCTGGCTTGCGAAACTAGCGCCCATTTGGGACACTTTAACAATAAACTTTGTTCAACTATATTAAATATTGAATTAAGGAATGAAAAATTTCAGGTTCTTACTGGATAGGTAAATGAACAATAATCCAGTGGCAAAACATTTTTATCGCGATTTTTCAATTGGTTATGCAATAGTTTTTTGCTGCTTGAACAAGAACATTGCAAGTGTAATAACTGCTAAACTATAGATCTGATACTTTTTCCTTTCTTAGAGCTAGTTTTAAGAAAATGCAGAATAGATTCCTGTTGAAAAAAATTTAATTTTCCAGTTTTTTATTAACAATTTACGCACTTAATTAATCATAACTTTTTTTTCTTGATTCTCTTATAAACAACGCATTTGTTTATAACAATTTTTTTAACAGTAGGAGATGAATATTGAAAAAACCATTTCCATAGCTTCCGATAATAAAAAACGGATCATTAAAATTATAAAAAAAAATTAATTTTGATTTTGCAAAACTATACCTACGTAAATTGTCAATAACCAACTGAAAAATTGAAATTTTTTCAATGGGGATTTACTCTGAAGACTTATAAAAATAGCTCCAAGAATGAAAAATAATTTCAGATCCATAGTGAATAGTTATCACACTTACAATTTTCATGTTCAAGTACCAAAAAATTGTTAATTTACTATTGCATAACTAATTCAAAAATCGCTATTATCGCTGGATTATTGCTCATTCACCGATTTAGTAACTGTCTGAATTTTTCATTCCTTAATTTTCATATTTAATATGGAAAAATAATTTTTGAAATGTCCTAAATGGGCGTGACTTGCCCAAACCAAATTACCCGTTTTCGGCCATATTTTTACCTATCTGAGAAAACTATGAATATTGATCCTACAGTTCCAGTAGTTGGGTCTTTTTTTTGGGAAATTTCCTCTTCTTTTCGAATCTTTCTTCAGATATCAAGAATCTCTATTAATTTTTGACATATTGACAAAGAACCAAACCCCATTTTTTTCAGTATATTGTTTACTTTCACAATTATCGCGAGCGAATTTTTATTTTTCTCAAAAAACGTCTATATGTTATTCCAAATCGAGTGACGCCTTGCTCATATTTTTCCGAGACTGCTGAGAAAAGTTGAACAATGAAGCACTTTTTGACTAGACTAAATATATTAGAAAGATTTTCGATGTTTTTCAAGCATGATTTATACGAAATTGACAAAGCAGTTGATACATTCATCAAAACTGATGAGTTTTATCAAAAATTTCTTACTGCCACACCTGCTGTTCTCGTAACTTGAAAGTGTGGAAGAAATATTTAATTCGTAAAGGCGATGTTAAGCCTAAAAATTCAATAATAGAGCTTGATGATTGCCTAGAAATTTTTTTTTCGAATATCAATATGTTGTTCAGAATATTAGCTATGCTGCCGGTATCGACGTTTGAAGGGAATAGAATCGATTCAAAGGTGCACGATAAAAGAAGTGGACTTGTAAGGACCCTTCTGAATATATAAAATTCATTGCAAATCAAAAACTTATGTTTGTCTAATTTTTTGTTTTTGAAAGGTTTGGCTGCTCTGGCAATTCATCGTGACATTGGAATCACAGCTGACGAAGTCATGAATGTCGAAAAACGCCGAAAACTAGATTTTCTTCTCTAATTTTCCCAAGAATATGTTCAATGATTTATATATCCAATTTAATATAATTCAATTTTTCACTTATTCTTGACAATTTTTTTCCAATTCAAATAATTTGAATTTTTTGCAATTTAATTAAATTTTTCTGCTTATTTTGTACTATCTACATGAAAGATTATTTTTATCAACAAGAATAGAACTTTATAAGAAAAACTTATGAAATTTTGCACTAAGTCATATCCCCCCCATCACAAAAACCTATCTAAGCCACTGTATATATATATATATATATATATATATATATATATATATATATATATATATATATATATATATATATATATATATATATATATATATATATATATATATATATATATATATATATATATATATATATATATATATATATATATATATATATATATATATATATATATATATCAGTGGCCCCATGAGCCTAGAAAATTATAATAGAATTTAATAAGTCTTCGTATTTACGTATTTAAGTATACATACTCGATCTGCCTCCCTTATATATACATGTGAGGAAATGCAGCCTGCTGGAAGCAATGAGAATATCCCTCAACGGGAAGCTCCTACCTGGAAACTGGGTTGGACATATGAGGATACTGAGTCAACTGGATTCAAAACTCCTGGCAAAACCATCGGATGTTATGCCAACTATCTTCGATTTCGAAACGCCCTTTGAAACGGTCATAGCTGACCGTCCTAGTGCAATAAGTTTCGTTAATCGTTTGGACAAAAAGTCTTCCATATGGTTTACCGATGGATCAAAAACAGAGAGAGGCACTGGCATTGGGGTATATGGACCTAAACTGAGGATCTCTAAATCCCTGGGAAGTGAACCCTCTATTCTACAGACCGAAATAATGGCTGTTTACGTATGCGCTCAGGAGTGCCTCAAAATGAACCTCAAAGGGGTGCATATCTACATCACCACGGACAGCCAGGCCACGCTGAGGTCCCTGGAATCACAAAGCCAGGGATCTCTACTGACATGGGAGTGCCGTAATACCATAAAGCAACTGGCCAGAGGCAATAAAGTGACTCTACTGTGGGCGCCAGGGCACTGTGGTGTTGAAGGAAATGAAAAAGCCGATGAACTTGCAAAAAGTGCATCAAGGTTAACACCTGCTGGACCTGAGCCCTTTTGTGGTCTTGGAAAAGACCAATATAAGGCAGCGGTTCAACAATGGGAGTTGGATAATAGGGTAACCCTCTGGAGAAACACTCCTGGACTCACGCAGTCAAAGAAGTTCGTAAAGATTTCACAGACCTACGCCAGAAAGCTCCTGAGGCTGTCACGAGCTGAGCTTCGGGCGATGGTTGGACTGCTGACAGGGCACTGTCGGTACAAGTACCATTTGTACCGTATGGGAAAGTCGGCAGATGATATTTGTAGGCTCTGTGGATCAGAAGCAGAAACAGCTGAACACATGGTATGCAAGTGTCCAGAGTTGGCGGGACTAAGAACCACTCATATGGGGAAACCTGTTCTGGATACCCATGAGGTAATGGCCAAGGCCCCCAAGGATGTTGTCGGATTTATCAACACCATTGACGACCTCCTTGGGTTTCAATGAATGGGTAGGGTAGAGAACAAAAGATCTACATGGTCGCAGTTCCCGGAAGGCTAACCGAGCCACAACGACCCCGGTCCAAATAAAAAAAAATAAAAAAAAGTATACATACTAAGCACTAGCACCTCTTTTGATATTATGTATGTGCAATTATATAAAAATTATCTAGATATGTTTTCGTAACGTCTGTGCAATTGAGTTTTGTATAAATTTTGCGCTTCGAACAGGCCGACCAATCAGGAGCCACGAAATGGGCGCTCGCTATATAATAATGGACAGATTGAGCACATGTGAAGTAAATGTCTACTCATAATTTTAACATGATAATAAATCAAGAAATTGAATATTTTTTCTAATTTTGGGTAAAGTAACTAGTAGTTTTGAGCATATTTTATTTAATGTTTAATTAGTAGTTTAAGCGGTCACTATGAGCAAAAGACGTGTTCCTAATGTATATACAACCTACGTAATCAACGTGGCTCTAATAGAAAATTTTTATTTCGAAAGGAAGAAGTCAACTAAAATTTCCTCCCACTTATTCTCGTTCTAAATTGTTTCATAGTATAGTATTATATCTAAAGCACGAGCAGTTTCGTTTAATAGTATAGGTAGTATAAAATTTAGAAAGAGAAGAAGTGGGAGGAGGTTTTGGTTGACTTCTTCCTTCGTGAATAAAATTTTTCATTTCACATACATTTTTTGGTCCTAGTGACCGATTAAATTCCCGTTTTTATTCCAGGAGCGTGACTCCTGTTCATAGAAGATTTTAAAACAATATTTAATATTTCCAATATTTTTTGAGGTAGAGTAGGTATCAAAATATGACTAACTCTTGGCTTTAATTGTCAATTTAATTACTCAATAATATTTTGAAGTTAATAAAAATTGTCGAGTTAGTAAAAATTTTCTTGTGATGGCGTTCAATCCAATTCTAGACTTATACATCATGGATCTTGGAGAAAGATTTACTAATCACAAGAATATAGTCTAGTCAACAAGAGCTTTTTTTGTTCAACTTTTTTCATGAGTCTCGGAAGAATATGAATAAGGTGTCATTCTATTCGAAAGAGCATGTAGATATTTTTTGAAAAAAGTTAAGTTCCGTTCGCGAAAATTCAAAAGTTATAATCAATTTACTGAATGCAAAAATTATCTCAAAAACTAATTGATATTTTTGATATCTAAATAAAGATACAAAAAGAGGAGGATATTTTCTAAAGGAAAGTCTCCCGGAACTGTAGGATTAATATTTATAATTTTCTCAGAGGGGTAAATATAAGTACCTCCGAAAACGGGTAATAAGGCTTGCGAAAGTAACACCCATTAACACTTTCAACAAAAATAAATATTAAATTAAGGAATGAAAACTTTCATCTGGCTTTACTGGATAGGTAAATTAGTTATGTAATAGTTTTTTGCTGCTTGAACAAAAACATTGCAAGTGTGATAACTGTTAAACTATAGATCTGATATTTTTTTCTTTTCTTGGAGCTAGACTGAGGAATAGATCCCCGTTAAAAAAAATTAAAGTTTTTAGTTTTTTACTAACAACTCACTTAGTTGCAAAATTGAATACTTTAATTAATTTTTTTTCTTGATTCTCTTATAAACAACGCACTCGTTTATAACAATTTTCAAAAAAATAGGAAATGAATATTGGAAAAAAACCATTTCCTTGTAGCTTTCAATAATAAAAAACGGATCATTAAAATTATTAAAAAAATTCATTTTGATGTTGCAAAACTATGTAAATTGTTAATAAACAACTGAAAAATTGAAATTTTTTTATTTTTTCAACGGGGATTTACTCTGAAGCCTTTTAATAATAGCTCCAAGAATGAAAAAAATTCTCAGATCTATAGTGAACAGTTATCACGCCCACAATTTTCATGTTCAAGTACCAAAAAACTGTTAATTAACTTATGTTGCTCAGAATATAAGCTACGCTGCCGGTATCGACGTTTGAAGCGAATAAAAACGATTCAAAGGAGCACTATAAAAGAAATGGACTTGTAATGACCCTTCCGAATATATGAAATTCATTGGAAATTAAAAACTCATGTTTGTCGAATTTTTTGTTATTGAAAGGTTTGGCTACTCTGGCAATTAATCGTGACATTGGAATCACAGCTGACGAAGTAATAAATGGATTTTCAAAAAACGCCGGAAACTAGATTTTCTGCTCTAATTTTCCCAAGAATATTTTCAATGATGTATATATCCAATTAAATATAATTCAATTTTTCACTGATTTTTTATTATTTTTTTCCAATTCTAATAATTTGAATTTTTTGCAATTTAATTCAACTTTTCTGCTTATTTTGTACTATCTATATGAAAGATTATCTCTATCAACAAAAATAGAACTTTAGAAGAAAAACTTATGAAATTTTTCACACAGTCATATAACCCCCCATCGCAAAAAGCTGTCTACGTCACTGATATATATATATATATATATATATATATATATATATATATATATATATATATATATATATATATATATATATATATATATATATATATATATATATATATATATAACCTCCTAGCGGAGCTGGTTATACGAGTTCACGAAACATCGAAATGCCTCCATATACCTTGGACGGTGTATGTTAGAAACATTAAGTTGTTTATCACAATCAATGGAAATGATAGACAGTCTGTTTCGCCCTTATTTGGGCGATCAGTATCATCCATCCATCGAAAGTGATAACCAACCAAATATTTCCAACGGTCTTATATTTTCCTTCTAGTGCCTTAATGCCATTAATTTTATATATATATATATATATATATATATATATATATATATATATATATATATATATATATATATATATATATATATATATATATATATATATATATATATATATATATATATATATATATATATATATATATATATATATATATATATACTCGAAAACGGTACTTCAGTAGGTGTAAAACGGATATAAAATCCGTTATTGCACTTCACTTTTGACTTTCGATACAGTGCAATAGTCTATTATTTCTACCATTGAAAAGTGAAAAGATCTTCCGGTATACTTAGGTTAATATCTGTATATATCTTTTCGGATTATTTTTTTTTATGTTAAAATCCTTTCCCTTCATTAATATGCCATTTCCTTTTATTACCATGAATATTATCAAGCAATAAAGACATCAGGTAAATGACTACCCACCCGTACGTGCTTAAAGTCAAATAAACTAACACGCATCGAATTTAGTAACCAGTCTATAATAAAATAGCAGCCCTCATTGCTTAGTTGGAGTAATTTATAGGAGGGTAAAATTGTTTCATTCTTCTCTATCTTTGGAACTTAAAAAATAAGGTAATATTGCTTCGACCACTGAAATGTGAGATTTCCTAGCTTTCGTAGATTCCATTTTGACATAATTTAGAACTCAACACGGAAGTGCATTGAAATCGTTTCATGAAACCCGACATTCAATGACAGCATGTAAACAATCGCTGCCACTCGTGCTGCCTGTCCTTTGACTTTCGTTAAAAATACTGCCATCGTAGGGAGCGTACGGAAGTGGTAAGTGCATGATTAACGGCAGCGCGAAGGACCTGTTTACATAGTAGCACTTCCTACTTCCATGCTCACTTCCCTGGTCAATGCCACGGAAATGAGCTACATGTAAATGGAGTATAAGAAAAATAATGCTTACTCTTTAGATAATGGCAAGATCCAGGCAGTATCAGCTACCACGTATCTGGTTAAAATAATTGAAATTAAATCTGGGACCATACTAGGGATATTATAATAAGAATCGAGGTAGCACTTGCTTCTTTTAATAAAGTGAGTACCGTGCTATTGAGCTTGAAGCTCCAATCTCAAACTACGCGCTAACATTCTAAATGGCTGTGTTCAAACAAGCAATAGAATTGTGGTGTTATTGACGGATGTTTCAAATTTCTTCGATACACCACGTTTCAGTTCTTCACCGTGTGAACAAAAGGGCGGAAATGATGAACACTGTGAAAGGGAGAAAATGTCAATACTCTGGTCATATAAACAAAGATACGAACTATGGATGAAGAGTCGATAATATGAATTAATAATTAACGAGAAGCTGCAAAGTATGTCACAAGAAACAATTTCACACACACACACACATTATATATATATATATATATATATATATATATATATATATATATATATATATATATATATATATATATATATATATATATATATATATATCAGTGGCGGCTCGTGAGGTTTTGGTTTGAGGAGGCTACAAGAGGTGTTAAAAAATACACCATAGGCGAAAATTTTTAGGATTTCAAGGTTAACCGCCTTATAATTTAAAGAAAATCAAAGTAAAACAAGCACCCTAAGCTATTAATTTGTTTTCGCTTTCGAGTGTCTACCTTGAGACCTACAACTCCTATTTACAATATTCACAAAAACTCTTCTCAGCCAATTAATCAATTCATCTATTCATCAAATTTTCTTTTCTTTCACAAAATAGGTAACTACCTATCTACTTAACGAATTTATTAACAGCTGGTGAGAGCAAATAAAAAGTTATTATATATTTTTGAAGATTAGCGGGATTCTGCGATCTTTAACGTTAGCAAAATGATCTATAATATCCTCATAAAATTTTTTGTCTTTCGCCAAAAGTTTTACCAATTCCTTTTCAATAGACAACAAACTAATATTTTTCAAACGATTCTGGCTCATTGAATTTCGTAAATAAGTTTTAATTCTCTTAAGAGTGGAAAACGAGCGCTCTACGGAAGCCGATGTCACCGGGATAGAAACAATTAGACATAAGAGTTTATAAACTTGGGGTAAATATTGATTCAAATCATTATCAAAAAGGTATTTAATAGTCCTCACATGATTTTCATTTTGCCCCAAAATTTCATTGTCATTATAAACAACACACAGTTCACTTTTTTGACATAAATCTTCCAAAAGGTTATCTGGAAAATTAGCCGAAAATCCGGTTAACAAATTTTTATTGAGTAAGTCGAAGAAATGCAGTTCTTTCAAATCAGAGAACCTTATTTCTATTTGACCCCTAATAGTATTCAAAATTTCATAAAATATTTGCTTATAGTGAAGCTCCATATCTGCGTAACTGAATTTCTTTCGTTTTGGGCTAAATTGAGTCGTATCATCAGTAGTTTGAAATACAGAAAATAGTTTTTTAAAATAAACTTCTGCACGAAATTCTGAAATTTTTTCCAAAAGAAATTTGAGCCGATTTCGTGAGTAAATTACATTTGAAAACTTGTGCTGTAAGATTTGAAAAACTATTTCTGTTTGTTCAAAAATTAATTTAAAGATGTTTAAAAAATATATAAATTCCTTATCTTGTGAGTAAGATATTAATCCGCGTGCTGTATTTAAAGTTATTTTATCGGTGAAAAATTCCTCACTTTCAACTAGGTATAGAATTAAATCCTCAAATCCTAAGCGGCCCCAAACATAGATATTTTCACTAGTAAAAAGTAAACACCTCCAACAAAATAATTTATTTTTTACATGTGATCCGGTTAGGCAAGGATGTCTCTCATAATTCCTTGTATTAAAACCGCGGTTTTGTTGTCTGTTACGCTGCACCAAATTGTTTAATTCAGGGGTAGGTCGCAATGATTTTATCAAAACTTTATCCTCATAACTTAGTGCACTAAAGTTATGGGATAACAAATATTCCACTAAGTCACCATTGAAATTTTTGAAATTAACTTCAGTCACCAAACTCATTTTAAAACAATACGCGAGCAATATAAGTAAACACGCTGCCATTAGTAACTACGATCACACTACGATTCAATTAATGCTTTCCAACGAATTCACTCGATGTCACGCGAAATTCTATAGTTGTGATTGGTCGACATCGTATGAGACTGGGTTCCTATCCGTGTTGCCATTTACATGTGTTTTGCTTTTCTATTGCAATGAAGTATTCATTTGGAGTATTTGCACCGTTGTTTGCTTTTCTGTGGCAGGCATAATGAACGTTGAGAATATACCTTTCCATGCCTCCGCAGCGTTGCCACAAATCTTGAAATGAATGAAATGCAGTAAATGTAAAGACCTTCTATCGTAATTAATAAATTGTATTATATAATGTAGGTTGAAAGGAAGGTAGGTGCATAAAATAATATGATTTTGATTAATATGAATATGATGAATACTGAATATTCAATATAATATATTAGTGATACACGGAATATTATTGAGGAGGCTTAGCCTCCTTAGCCTCCTTTGACTAGCCGCCCCTGATATATATATATATATATATATATATATATATATATATATATATATATATATATATATATATATCTATATATATATATATATATATATACAAATATATATATATATATATATATATATATATAAAAATATATATATATATATATATATATATATATATATATATATATATATACATATTCATATTCATATTCATATTCATATACATATACATATACATATACATATACATATACATATACATATACATATACATATACATATACATATACATATACATATACATATACATATACATATACATATACATATACATATACATATACATATACATATACATATACATATACATATACATATACATATACATATACATATACATATACATATACATATACATATACATATACATATACATATACATATACATATACATATACATATACATATACATATACATATACATATACATATACATATACATATACATATACATATACATATACATATACATATATATATATACATATACATATAATAATAATAATAATAATAATAGTGATAATGATTTTCGAACATTTCGAACATTACGTGGGTAAAGGTTTCTGTGGTTTCCCTTACCATCTAATAATAACAGATTTGAATGTTAATATTGGACTGAATAGCACGTAATAATAACAGAGAACGGCCACAGCCAAAAAAATTTTGAAGAAACATAGTAGTCTTTTGTAACTATTCAAATTTTTTCAAATCAATAAATGTCAAAGAAATTTCAATATTTCAAAAGTTCTGAAAAAGCCACGAATGTCGTGGCGAAACGTCAACTTTTTAATAATATCGTGTTTTTTTGAGATTCACCAATCCTCTTATTGCTAATAATTATCAAAAAGTTATATATATATATATATATATATATATATATATATATATATATATATATATATATATATATATATATATATATGTGTGTATATCCATAACTGTTCTTTTGTAGGGACAAATTTTGAATCCCCCAAGTCCATTTGTAGGGATGGAGGGACTCACAAGCATGGAGAAATAGATAGGTATACATTATGCACTTAGTGTTACTACCTACCTTTAATATAAATGATATCGTTTTAATGGAGAACTTTACCTTTCAAGTGTCTTCAGTTAAATGAAATTATGATGTAATTTCTATTCGTTTGCAAAATCAATCTCATTATTATACTACAATAAACTGATATTAGAAAGTGTATATATATATATATATATATATATATATATATATATATATATATATATATATATATATATATATATATATATATATATTTATATATATATATATATATATATATATATATATATATTTATATATATTTATATATATATATATATTTATATATATATATATATATATATATATATATATATATATGGGGGGCGCACCCAGGATTGAGTTTCGGAGGAGGGGGCTGAATCTAAATATAACATTTAAGTAAGAAATTAAATAATTTATTCATTAAATATGAACTTACATATATGTTGTATATGAAACAAAACATATATTTACCTATTGTACAAAATTCGCTATATCAACATATAAAATTTATGTAAGAAACAACCTTTACTCCTCAAATTTAAATAAAAAACGCACATCCCGTATCCGGTACATCATAATAGATCTAATGAATGATCTATAATGACCAGTGGGCTTATTTTATTATAGTAGATGAGCTCATTTCACAATTATTATCTTAGTAATCTCAATTCTTTTGTTACTATTATAGATCTCAGGGGGGGTCCTGCAGCCCCATGGACCCCCCCCCGGGTGCGCCAGCGTTTGCTTTGGTTACAGGAGCGAATATATTAATTTAGCAGAATAATTACCTGTATATGTAATTTGATATGTCCCATTTATAATTTATTACTATTACTTTCAATACCTATCCTTTTTCCACATATAAACTGAAATCTAAATATATACAAATTAGTCCCTCAAATGGACAGCCTTTGAATTTATAACGATTTATAAAATACACAGATATTGAAGGTACCTATATTTTATTAAATGTATTACTACGTAAGTAGTTATTTCATCGAAAAACTCGTGTTGAGGGAAAAAACGGAAACCATTCTGATATCAACTCCACCTAACAAGGTTTGATTAGATTATTTGAATTATTTATTCCTGGATGTTTACCTTGTATGAGAATTATTTTAAGTTTTAATCTAATGGATTATTGGAAAGGAAAATACTGATAGTAATAAAATCAATTGATATTAAAATTTGCCGCTCATTTAAAAAAACAGGAAATAGAATGTAATTTATATGAATTCAATGATTATTGATATAACATTATAACTTCGAAAACTTGCATGTCGAAATAAATGGAGCAATAGAGAAAAAAATTTTGGTGTAAGTTATACGACATGTTTATGTGAATAACGAATTCGGAAAGAGAATATGAATGACGAATACTCATACCAAATTTACTCGTTTCTGATAAACACTTTTGTAGATATGTTGAGAATACTAACAGCACGTAAACTGAGATTAAGGTATTATCTGTTTGAAAATTGAATAGATTCACGTTAATATATATATTTATTAATATATTTTCAATATAATCACACCAGCTTATGGAATAACCTTATTTAAATCATTATTTTACTTCACGGGAATGTACACTGCTATACTGAATACCATAGAACTTCTTCCAGAGGCGGCGTTTGAAGAAAATATATTCTATGTCTCATCAAATGTTCAATGATAGATACCCTTAATATTTTTGTGGGATAGTTCTAGGTTCGAAGCTTCTTATACTGCTACATATGTTATAATTATCTAATAATATACCAATGCATATTAGGTAACCATCATGAGAATCATATATAAACTATTGTGATAAATAAAATTTAAACCAACCAAATAACTGTCGTAATGAAATTCATTTTAACCAAAGTACAGCCATTTTAGTAACCATATACATAATTATTGTATGAATATGATATATTATATATATATATATATATATATATATATATTATATATATATATATATATATATATATATATATATATATATATATATATATATATATATATATATATATATATGTATATACAGGGCTATTCAAATTCGAGTATATGCATGGGGATTTCGATAACGGTAAGAGATAGAGAGATGGTTAAATGAGGGCAAAGTAGCATATTTCAGAGGTCAGTTATATGGATAAAAAAAATCTGATCTAGCTGCATTAGTTCTGGAGTTATATAGGAAAATTCGAAAATTTCGAAATCCTTTTTTTGCCTATATCTTTTTATTTAATGAATGATTTTCAAAACAATTGTCACTTTGCCATTGCCACTTTTTCTAAGCTATCTAAATATCTGAATAAAAATTATATAGGTGTCGTATAAATTGGGCCACCCTCAACTTTCAATTTTCAAATACGGACCTGTATTTTTTATTGCATTTTTTTGAATGCCAAGAGTCATGTTTTATATTGACGTAGTAATTTCATCTGAATTACAGAGTGTTCTGGAAATATTGAACTATTATCAGTAAAATTTCAACATTTTTTTAAAATTCCAGCTCTAATTAAATAAATACCATAGAATAAGGTATAAAATGCCTAGGATTTGGAAGATAATCAACATTATTCGACGAAAAATGTCTTCTTCGAGAATTCATCCACATTTCAGTTCACGCAACTCATGATCAATGTACGAAAATGTGAAATTCTTCCCAGTATGTACATGTATGTGCATATAATCCAATGCCCAAACAAAATAATCTTCCAATGGCAATCTTCATACTCCAGACACCAATTTGGAAATATTTCATTGTTACTCACTTTTCGAACTACCTATATTTGTTTCATATTGGCGTTTTATTTTTATATAAATCATAAAGTGTTTTGGGAATATTCAACTAATACTAGTGATAGCTCATCATTTTTTAATTCCATAACAACTCTAATTGAATAATATCAGAGAATGAGAGGTGAATCAGACAAATTGATTCCTTAAGAAAAATGAATTTCAGAATTTCCAGATTATCTAGTCTCACTACTTGTTCGGAATAACAATAGAATAAAATCAACATTCCTGAGAGACATTTTATTTCTTTACCATAATGTAGTATTGGTAGAACAATTATTGATCCCCATGTCAATTCACCTCAGTAGGTATGAGGAAGATCTGTTGTATGTATTCTGCTGAGAACTCACAAACATAATCTGTCACAAGCATAACATTGTATTTGATCATATAGGTTTTCATATTGTATAACTTATCGCATAAGAACATGTTTAGTTATTATCTAGAATTGAAGTAAGTCATTATAAGTAATCATAATCGAAATGAATGTTTGAATTGACGATCTTCTCGTTCGAGACATTTACAGAGTCGTTTTTGTAAGTTATTATTCGCTCTGGAAATATCTCTTCGGCGTAGTAATGCGAAAGCGTTCATGATTTTAATTCTTAAATCTTCTATATTTCAATTTCCTTTTGATATATTCTATTTTTTAGTGTACCCCATGAAAAAAGTCAAGCTTAAAGATGAATGCTCCTATTATTTCTGTAGAAAACGTTAATCATATCTCTTTTCTGCTCTATGGGGAAACCCATTTTCAGTACTAACAGATTTTTCATTAAGTACCAACGATAATTTCCAAGAAACTGTCAAAATAATGACAAGTGAGGTGAACTAAATAATTATTTTCCAAAGCATACTATGAGAATTCAAATACTTTAATCATAATAAATTGTTGTATATAGCAACAGAATGCCCATGAATTAGCTGAAAAATGTAGATAGTTCGGAAAGTGAGTAACAATGAAATATTTCCAAATTGGTGTCTGTAATATGAAGAATGCCAGTCGAACATTTTTTTGTTTGGACAAAGATTATATGCACATAAATGTACTAGGAAGAATTTCGCATTTTCGTACATTGATCATGGGTTGCGTGAACTGAAATGAGGATGAATTCTTGAAGAAGACATTTTTCGTCGAATAATGTTGATTATCTTCCAAATCCTAGGCATTTTATACCTTATTCTATGATATTTATTTAATTAAACCTGAAATTATAAAAAAATGTTGAAATTTCACTGGTAATAGTTCAATATTTCCAGAACACTCTGTAATTCATATGAAAATACTACGTCAATATAAAACATGACTCTTGGCATTCAAAAAAATGCAATAAAAAATACAGGTCCGTATTTGAAAATTGAAAGTTAAGGGTGGCCCAATTTATACGACACCCTGTATATAATTTTTATTCAGATATTTAGATAGCTTAGAAAAAGTGGCAATGGCAAAGTGACAATTGTTTTGAAAATCATTCATTAAATAAAAAGATATAGCCCAAAAAAGGATTTCGAAATTTTCGAATTTTCCTATATAACTCCAGAACTAAAGGAGCTAGATCAGATTTTTTTTATCCATATAACTGACCTCTAAAATATGCTACTTTGCCCTCATTTAACCATCCCTCTATCTCTTACCGTTATCGAAATCCCCATGCATATACTCGAATTTGAATAGCCCTGTATATATATATATATATATATATATATATATATATATATATATATATATATATATATATATATATATATATATATATATATATATATATATATATATATATATATATATATATATATATATATATATATACAGGGTGTTTCTAAATTGATGCGAAAGATTTCAATGGGTGATTCTCTAGCAAAAATTAAGGAGGGTCTTTCATATAACTTTTTGTTCAACACCCTTTTCCTCCAAGTTACAGTTACAGCCCTTAGAAATTAGGTGAAAAAAATTGTTTTTATTCAATACATCCACTTTGGAAAAATTTGGATGAATGAAATTTGGCAGATAACTGCTGCTAATAAAATGACAGTTTTTGAGTGTTTTTGTTACCCTTAAATGTAATCACAAGGGGCTGAAAAAAACAACCCCTATAATATTTTGCATCAGAACTTTCTAATGCGCCTATATTTTCCTTTTTAAATATATTCGAAAAGACAGACTCGATCTGCAACTTTTTTATGTCTTGACTATTAATCATAAAGTTGTTAGTTTGATCACAAAAAAATAAAATAGTGCTCAGACTATTTTCCCATAAATTCACAGAGGTTATCATTTATTAAAAAAAAACAAGTAAGCTGCTGTCACATGTCAAATAATTTGTTAATTGTTATTAGTAGTACAATTATTGTTCAATCCGCTCTAATTTGCAATATTCTTCAACTAAATAAAAAAATGCCATTCTCTCAATAAAGTTTTATTTAGTTGTGAAAAATGTTTGAAGTCATTATAAAACTGTCTAGAAATTACAAAAAATCAGGACAATAAAACTATTTGTCATATGACTTCATTTGACAGCAGCTTACTTGTTTTTTTCAAATAAATGATAACCTCTCTGTGAATTTATGGGAAGTGTCTGAGCACTATTTTATTTTTTTGTGATCAAACTAACAACTTTATGATAAAAAGTCAGGACATAAAAAAGTTGCAGATTGAGTCAGTCTTTTCAAATATATTTTTTAAATAGGAAAGTATAAGCGCATTAAAAAGTTCTGATGCAAAATATTATAGGGGTTGTCTTTTTCAGTCCCTTGTGCTAACATTTTAGTGTAACAAAAACACTCAAAAACTGCCATTTTATTAGCAGCAGTTATCTGCCAAATTTCATTCCTCTAGTTTTTTCCTAAGTGGATGTATTGAATAAAAACAATTTTTTTTCACCTAATTTCAAAGGGCTGTAACTTGGAGGGAAAAGGGTGTTGAACAAAAAAAAATATGAAAGACCCTCCTTAATTTCTGCTGAAGAATCACCCATTGAAATCTTTCGCATCAATTCAGAAACACCCTGTATATATATATATATATATATATATATATATATATATATATATATATATATATATATATATATATATATATATATATATATATATATATATATATATATATATATATATATATATATATGTATATATATATATATATATATATATATATATATATATATACATATATACATATATACATATATACATATCTGTATATATACAGTGTGACCCATTTTTAAATAAACACCCCTGAAGTTGAACTTGAAGTTGTAAACCGATTTCAACCACTTTTTTTTTTAAATGTCAAGTACTAAAAGGTCTACCTTGGGACAAAATTTGAAATGTTTATTCCAATTTTTAGGGCATACTACGATATTTTTTCTTAGTCGAAATTCGGTTTGTTTTATTAGCGATTTTTTTATTGGAAATATTACTATGCTACTGAATTCCGCGTGCCTCTGAATAGGTATGACCAAAATTTCATGAAAAAATACTGATTCATAACAATGTTATGAGAACTCAAAATTCGTCTCGTACTAAATTATGGTATTAAAAAACAATCTATTTATACGAAATATTGAATATAACAGAGGGGCTCCTAGAGAAACTAAATAACAATAAGCAATTCATTCAGAGCTATTAGTAGCTTTTCATTTAACATATTAAGGAGAGGAGAAGGGTTTACTTCGATCTGGTCGTTAATTTTTATATTTATTGATGTAAAGGGATTCCCAACAGTTGATTTTTATGGAGACTATTTTCTAACTGTCATATTTTATAATTATAATTAAAGGTATGTTTTTCTTGAATAAGATGGCACGCATAATTAGAGTCACTTTTCTGGTTAATATAGCTACGTTGGTGTTCGTGTATTCGAGTTCTGAAATTTCTAATTGTACTTCCTATATAGAATTTTTCACAATCGTTACAGTCGAGTCTATAAACACCAGTACGTTCATCTCTATGAATTTTTGATTTGTTGTTTTTAAACAAGTTTCCAATGCTATTGTTGGTTTTATATGAAACTTTGTAATTTTGTTTACGAAAAAACAATTTCAGGTTTCCGGAAGGTTTGTCTAAGTATGTTAAACTGTTAAATAATGTACTTTTCTCGGATATAAGTGGGTAAACTTCTAAAATTGCCATTTTGTATTATTTTCTCTGAATGAGGCTGTCAATCATATTGGGTGAATAACCTTTATTTACTGCCATATTTTTAATTATATGCAATTCCTTTCGGAAATTAGCTTCGGACAACGGAATTTTGAAAAGCCCATGAATCATACTATGATAAGCGGCTAATTTATGTGAAATTGGGTGTAGTGATGTGTTATTAGTTGTAATATCTGTATGAGATGGTTTATGAAAAATTGAAAATTCGTGATTGTTGCTTTTTCTGGTAATATTTAAATTTAAGTACCTAATTAATAGAATTATTCATTTCAGTTTCTAGAGAAAATTTAATACGGGGGTGTATGGAATCAATATAAGGTAAGTAATGAAATTATCCAATTGTCTATCTGTACCAGTATAGTAAACAATGAAGTCATCAACGTATCTATACCAATAAAGAAATTATTTACTGCCGAAGTGGTTCATAATAGTTTTCTCTAAATTATCCATAAAAATTTCTGATAACAAAGGGATTAAGGGATTTCCCATGATCAAACCTTCCTTATTACTATAACAAACGTTATTGAAACTGAAATAATTTTGTTCTAAACAAATTTCCAGTAAATAAGTAATATCTGACTGTATTATTGGATGAAAATTATTAGAAATAAAAAAAATTTTAATTAAATTTACAGTTTCATTAGGCGGAGTTCTAGGAAACAGATTGTTCACATCTAAAGAAAATAATTTTGAATTGTGAGGTAATACAATATTTTGAATGTTTTTGATTAACTCGTTTGAATTTTTGATGGCGTACTTGGGTTCAAATTTCGTATATTTCTTAATTATGTCAATCAAAAAGTTTGATAATTTAACGGCTGGAGCAGTTATATATGAAACTACTGGTCTGATGGGGTAACCATTTTTGTGTAATTTAATTAAAGAATATAACTGAGTTGCTTGTGGATTAGTTATGACGAACTTTTTTATATCACCATCACTAATTATTGACTTTGCTTCATTAATAGCAATTTTGATAATTTTCGAAAATTTCGTTGTAGGACCTTTATTTAAAATTGTATAATTACCAGTGTTTAACAATTCTTTAGTTTTGGATAAATAGGTTTCTTGATTTAACGCTACTACCGTATTACCTTTATCAGCTTTTGTAAATATAGTTCTATTTAATTCCGATTTATTTTTTATTGATTTTATAATGACAGTTTCTGAATGATAATATATTCAAAACCTAGAGATTGTTTCTTTATAATATTAGCTGGTTGAAGTTTTAGTGCAGAACTTGCGTTTTTGAGAATTAATTCGGATTCTACTCCTAGGAATTCACATTTGGGAATGGAATGAGCAGCCTGAATATTATGTTTAAAACCTTTCTGCTTTCTGTAACAAATGTAATTCCTCATCTAAAAAATTCGTATTGGATAAATTAATGAAACGATCAAAAAACTTTTTTGTAATGATCTGTGAATGTGGCCTCTTCTTTCGTTTTGTTAATTGGTTTCTGGTTTATAAGATTTTCTAATTTCTGTTTTTGTTTGCAAAACTATTTATGAATTATTCTATTGATTTTATACCTAATTTCAAAATCTAAAATATCAAATTCAACGGGGTGTAGACTAGGTATATAATAACTCTGAATGAATTACCTTAACCAAGACATAAGAAGTATTGCGTTTTCTGTATAGTTGTTTCATTTCTTCTTTGATCCATTTCTTCTGTCCTTGGATTATTGCTTTGCGGCTGGAAAACTGTTGCTGGTTTTCAATTTCATATATTTAGGAAACAGTTGATTTTTTAAACACTTGTTGAAAAACCACATGTTCTGCGAGTTGAGTGCACTTCTTAACTTGAAATACCACTTTGACAAAAAGCCACTATCAGCTTTCTTCAAACATTGAATTTTATTGGCATTACTTGGTGAGAGTTCATATTCATAACTTTATAAAGAAATAAAAAAACTAACTTTTCACAGGTTGAAATAAAAATCTATTGAGTAAACGCGTTTCGTCATAAAATTGACCGTACTAAATTATGGTATTAAAAACAATCTATTTATACGAAATATTGAATGTAACAGAGGGGTTCCTAGAGAAACTAAATAACAATAAGCAATTCATTCAGAGCTATTAGTAAGTACATTGAACAGATTAAGGAGAGAGATTAAAATGTTTTTCAGTCGGTTCGAGAAAAAAATAAAAGCACAGCTGGCATCAAACATTTGCTTTTTATATGACATTTACGTACTTCTATTGAGTATTTTGCATCCAATTCGAGTTTTTTACATCATTTTATCTACAACCGTGCGTAAATTATGTTTTTGCACACCCATATTAGTGCGGTAACAATTACTTTAACGCACTAGTGCGGTAAAAATCAGTTTAACGCACTAGTGCGGTGAAAATCATTTTAACGCACTAGTGCGGTAAAAAATCATTGAACAAATTTTTGTTGAATTTTTATTGTAATGATAATTATTGGCAATATTAAATTAACACACAAACATAACTTAAAAACTTAACAACTTTGAATAATAGCACCAAAGCGACTTCTTTTCCTTGAACTTATCTTCAAAATAGGCAATTAATACATCTTCATTAATGTTACCCACTTTTTTATGGGAGCACCATTCGATTAACATATCATAGGCCTTTCGTAGCGAATTCCGGATTTTTGTGGTAGCAAGTTCGCCGTAGCAGCTTCAACTAGCGTTGAAATCTCCATATTTTCGACTGACATTTTGACTCACAACTTCAAAGTGGCGTTGCTTTTTTTTGTCGCTATGACATCATAATTTTCATAACAAGAAGAAAAGTTAAAACGTTGCTGGTTACCAAGTTGGGAAATTTTAGACTATAATTAATTTGTATTTAATCAAAACGTACGGTTGTAGATAGAATAGTATACATTACTCGCGTGGTAAAGGTTTTTAGCACACTTAAGTGAATGAAAAGACTCGCCTGCGGCTCGTTTTTCAAACTTCACTCAGCGTGTGCTAAAAACCTAGTTACCACACTTATTATGTAATATACTATTACTTTATTGTTGAGAAAAAGTTATTATTCCTTCGCCTTTATGCAGAGGCTTATCCCGATCGTCAACTTCCATCTCATGTGACGTTCAATCAAGTTTTTAGACGATTGAGGGAAACTAGTTCTTTAAAGAAAAAACGCTCGTGATACTGAACGTTCAAGATCTGCAAGTACTCCAGAAGTTGAAGAGTAAATTTTAAATATTGTGACTGAAAATCCCAGTACAAGTGTAAGAAGAATTTCAGCGAAAGTAGGAATAAGTGGCCCCCTTGTCTGGAGAAATATGCATCAACAACTTCTCTATCAATTCTATATTCACCACGTGCAAGCTCTTTATCCTCCTGATCATCAAGTCAGAAGGACATTATGTCAATGGGTTTTAACAAAGATTGCTGCACATCCGCATTTTACTTATAAAATCCTTTTCACTGATGAAGCAGGCTTTACCGAATCTGGCTAGATATATTAGTAGATCATTTATTAGGACCAGTAGTTTTACCACGAAATTTAACAGGAGCCGCATTCCTTAACTTTCTTCAAAATACCTTTCCCGACTTTCTAGACTTGGTACCTTTAAACCAGTGGATGAATATTTGATTTATACAAGATGGAGCACCCTCACATTATATAGATACTTGCTGTTAGGGAACATTTAGATCAAACATTTCCCAGAAGATGGATATAGGACGAGGAGGCCCAGGGCCATGGTCCGCTAGATCCCCCGATTTGAATCCTTTGGACTTTTGTATTTGGTGTTATTTGGAAAGTTAGGTGTATGCAACATCAGTAAATAACTATCCTGTCGAACGATCCGAACACAACCAGGTCTTTTCGAAAGAGCACGTAATTCCTTCATGCGACGATGTACTTCATGCATTCAAATGGACGGTGGTCATATGGAACATCTTCTGTGAAGCACTAGAAGTCGAAAGTAACTCGAACATCTTCTGTAATTTATAGTATTTGGTTACGCTAATAGTTAATAGTTTAAAAACCGAAAATCGCTCATATCTCCAGAAGGGCTCATTTGCGGACCCATGTTTGTATGAATATTTTCACTTATTTGGAGGTATATATATATATATATATATATATATATATATATATATGTATATATATATATATATATATATATATATATATTTATATATATATATATATATATATATCTATATATATATATATATATATATATATATAAATATATATATATATATATATATATATATATATTGAAATGAACTAGGACATTTATTTGAAACTAATCAAACAAACCTCCTAGCGGAGAGCTGGCTATAAGAGTTCACTAAGCATCGAAATATCAATATCTACCCCAGACGGTAATTGTTCGAAATGTTAATTTTTTTATCACAATTCGATGGAAATTGATAGAACAGACTGTTTCGCCCTTATCGGGCTCATCAGTAAATCATCCCATCCACCGGAGTGATACCAAACCAACATTTCAAACGGTCATACATATTTCTTCTAGTAACTCCATGACATATAAATATGACACAGCGCCACCAGTCGGAAACAATTGAACCACAATCTTTCAGAATAGAAGAAAACATTTCGGCAAACGAAACTCTTACGTCCTGACACCCCGAAGGTGGCTAATAATCGCTAAGCAAGAGTACAGTTGATACATCCATTTTGATGTAATTCAACATTCACCCGCCGCAAGTAACAAGCGCTCAAATTTTATACCTTTTACAGGTAGCAAATGAATGGAAAACAGAATTCTTCGTGTTAACGACACACGTTCGTGGCAATAAATGAATGAACTAGGACATTTATGTTGAAACTAATCAAACAAACCTCCTAGCGGAGAGCTGGCTATAAGAGTTCACGAAGCATCGAAATATCAATATCTACCCCAGACGGTAATTGTTCGAAATGTTAATTTGTTTATCACAATCGATGGAAATTGATAGACAGACTGTTTCGCCCTTATCGGGGCTCATCAGTATCATCCATCCACCGGGAGTGATAACCAAACCAACATTTCAAACGGTCATACATATTTCTTCTAGTAACTCCATGACATATAAATATGACACAGCGCCACCAGTCGGAAACAATTGAACCACATCTTTCAGAATAGAAGAAAACATTTCGGCAACGAAACTCTTACGTCCTGACACCCGAAGGTGGTTACTATAATCGCTAAGCAAGAGTACAGTTGATACATCCATTTTGATGTAATTCAACATTCACCCGCCGCAAGTAACAAGCGCTCAAATTTTATACCTTTTACAGGTAGCAATGAATGGAAAACAGAATTCTTCGTGTTAACGAAGAATTTATTCTGAAAGATGTGGTTCAATTGTTTCCGACTGGTGGCGCTGTGTCATATTTATATGTCATGGAGTTACTAGAAGAAATATGTATGACCGTTTGAAATGTTGGTTTGGTTATCACTCCCGGTGGATGGATGATACTGATGAGCCCCGATAAGGGCGAAACAGTCTGTCTATCAATTTCCATCGATTGTGATAAACAAATTAACATTTCGAACAATTACCGTCTGGGGTAGATATTGATATTTCGATGCTTCGTGAACTCTTATAGCCAGCTCTCCGCTAGGAGGTTTGTTTGATTAGTTTCAAATAAATGTCCTAGTTCATTTCATTTTATTGCCACGAACGTGTGTCGTTAACACGAAGAATTCTGTTTTCCATTCATTGCTACCTGTAAAAGGTATAAAATTTGAGCGCTTGTTACTTGCGGCGGGTGAATGTTGAATTACATCAAAATGGATGTATCAACTGTACTCTTGCTTAGCGATTATAGTAACCACCTTCGGGTGTCAGGACGTAAGAGTTTCGTTGCCGAAATGTTTTCTTCTATTCTGAAAGATGTGGTTCAATTGTTTTCCGACTGGTGGCGCTGTGTCATATTTATATGTCATGGAGTTACTAGAAGAAATATCGTATGACCGTTTGAAATGTTGGTTTGGTTATCACTTCCCGGTGGATGGAATGATACTGATGAGCCCCGATAAGGGCGAAACAGTCTGTCTATCAATTTCCATCGATTGTGATAAACAAATTAACATTTCGAACAATTACCGTCTGGGGTAGATATTGATATTTCGATGCTTCGTGAACTCTATAGCCAGCTCTCCGCTAGGAGGTTTGTTTGAT
>JARQZK010003024.1:10000-15000 GCA_030704885.1 Cynegetis impunctata | reverse complement strand
GGGACGTCCTGTACGTACCAAAATTTCAACATTCTAACTCAATCTGCAGAAGCTGTGGAGTTCGGTTATTTACCAACAAAAACTACGAAAAAATAATTATCTTCGTAGAAATGGCGGCAGTTAGAAAAATTTTGTGTAGAAAAGCTAGAGGTGCTTTTCAAGCTATTTCCATATTGACTCTACTTTTACGAATATCTGTCATTAAAATATTGTATCAATTGACTCCAAGCACTCCATGCTTTTCTACAATAAATTTTTTTTTCTATAATTACACTATTCTTAATTTAAATTTATTTTAAATTTCTACTTTTAAGTGCTCTTTTCTATTAGAGTTTTAAACTATTTTTTATTTTTCATATTTATATTGATTCAATGAATTTGAAGAACAATTTATATATTTATTCTTGTTTTAGATCATACGTGAGTTATATAATTGTCTCATTGTCACAATTTTGCAATGAAGATACGAAAACTTTAATCTGCTGTAAGTATGTGTAATACAAACTTAGAAAAGTAAGTTAATGCAAATTTATAATTCAATACAAGTATTTACTGTTTAAATACGTTTAACGTACATGTGATTCGAGTGTTTACTATTCACTATTTACATACACTGCAGAGAGATGATAGTGAAATCATATACTCAGCGTCAAAAAGAGTATCGAAAGAGAAAAAATCGAAAAGCAACAACAAGAAAGATTGAAAAAAATACGTAAGAAACTTGACCTCCAACCTCACACGTTAGAAAAGTATAGGTAACTTAATTAAATGTTATTAATTGAAACAAGTATTTACTGTTTACATACGTTTAATGTACAGAGTGGTCCAAATTGGACACTTTTGATAGGAAACACCAATTTCTAGAGGAGTTAGAGAAAAACTAGTCTACATGCTACGAGGTCGATTTTTGTGGAAAAATGAATGCCGAAAACCGCACATTGATATCTTGACTTGTTCGAAAGATACAAGGTGTTTTTCAATTTTGTGCATTTCCTAACCAACCCCGTAACTTGTTTATTTTTGTATATTTCTTATTTCTGTGAAAACATTCTTCAGGCACTTTTTTGAAAGGAATTCAATGGTGTTCCTAGTTTTTCATCAAAAAATATGGTTTGGAAGCTATGACATAAACTTGTATTTTTTCTAATGGACCACCCTGTATTTTTTTTACATATTCGTGTTTGAAATAAAATTCTCGTTTCAAATATATATTATAGTTGCTACTTTTCTTTGAAAACATTCATTTTGTGGCTGTTTTCGAATTATGTTAGATGATGAATTTTCAAAATCTGGGTAGCCATGCCTAAATACGAAACAAAATAGTTCTACATAACAGCTGCTAAAAAGAATAATTAGTGCCTATTTTGTATACTCATTAATTTAATCAAAAGATAGAATAACAAGTACAACAATATTTTTAAACTATTTCCAACATGTGTTCGAATTGAGCACCATTTAAATCAAAACATGACTTCGCTTCCTAACATTATTGACAGCATTTATCAATTCTATCGCAGGTATTGAACGAAAGGCATGTCGCACTGCTGCTTCCAACGCTTCTCGGGAATCAGGATGGAGTTTATATGTGAAATCCTTTATTCTTCCCCAGAGGTAAAAATCTGGAGGTGTAAGATCGGGGGATCTTGCCGCCCAATGAACAGGACCCCAGTTGCCAAGCCAATTATTGTCCGTAAATATTTCGTTTAAATACGCCGTTATGATGTGTGCGTTATGACACGGTGCCTTGTCTTGTTGGAAGTATTCTCCAATTTGTTGTAATGGCAAATCATCCATTATTGGTTCAACAAATTCCCGCAATATTTCCAAATATCCCGCTGCTGTAAGGTTACCCTCACAGATATAGGGACCGATAAACCTTCCTCTAAAACTACCGACCCAAACACTGAAACTGTATCGGCCTTGATTTTGTGTCTCCACTATAATATGTGGAAGTCCTATTGTAGAAAGAGTTGCTAACGCATGCTTCATCAGTCCATTATGATGTTCTGTCCAAAGTTTTGATACGGTTTGAATTTATTTTTATTTAGAATTCGCATTGTTGTAGTCTTTGGAATACCTGTATTCAACTACATTTTGCGAAGTGAAATATTGGGTTGGTTTTGTATTTCCCCCAAAACCGTTATTTCTTCTAACTCTCTATCTCTATTACTTACTGGCTTCGTGAACTTTTGTCCTTGGTTTTGAAAAAGAACCGTAATTAACTAGGTTTTGCTGCAATCTAGTGAACATAATATCCCGAAACGGTTGTCTCCTTTCAGGATGTCGGTCAAAGTAAAGATTAATGGCAGCCTGAGCATCTTCATGTGATTACACTTTAACATATCATATTTTTCGTAATTATCATACATTTTGAATTAACATGCACATAAATATTCTAGTAAGTTCAAAACTCAGTTCAAAGAAGCACACTAAACTTGTGAAGCAAACTGCATTTAATAATAATTGTTTGACAGTACGCATAGACTGCAGTTGCTAAGGTAATTTGTTTCATATTCAGGCATGGCAACCCAGATTTTGAAAATATACCTAAAATAATTCGAAAACTGCCACAAAATGAATGTTTTCAAAAAAAACTAGCAACTATTATATATATTTGAAACGAGAATTTCATTTCAAACACGAATATGTAAAAAAATACAGGGTGGTCTATAAGAAAAAACACAAGTTTATGTCATAGCTTCTAAACCATATTTTTTGATGAAAAACTAGGAACACCATTGGATTCCTTTCAAAAAAGTGCCTGAAGAATGTTTTCACAGAAATAAGAAATATACAAAAATAAACAAGTTACGGGGTAAGTCAGAAATGCACAAAATTGAAAAACACAACAAACAATCTTTCGAACAAGTAGAGATATGAATGTGCGGTTTTCGGCATTCATTTTCTCACAAAAATCGACCTCGTAGCGTGTAGGCTAGTTTTTCTCTAACTCCTCTAGAAATTGGTGTTTCCTATCAAAAGTGTCCAATTTGGACCACTCTGTACATATAATTCGAGTGTTCAATATTTACATACATTAAAGAGGAACAATAGAGCCATTAGCTCAGCGTCAATGAGTATCGAAAGAAAAAAAAAGGAAAACAGGGCGCGAAAAAAATTCGTGCTGAACTTCCTTCCTGACTGAGGTATCCCAACCGCACACGCTTTTATGTTTTCAATTAAATATGATTTATATTGACTCATTATTGAAATTTTGCAATGAGGATTCGAGAAATGGAAACTGCTGCAAGTATATGTTATAAGAACTTTGAAAAGTAAGTTAATAAAGTTATATAACTTGAACCAAGTACTTACTGCCTAAATACGTTAAATGTACATGTAATTCCAGTGTTTACCTTTTACAGAGAGACGACGATGTTGAAATCATATGTTCAGTGTCAAAAAAAAATGGTAAGGGAGAGTTGGGTAATGGTGCGCGGCGGGTAATCGTGCGCTCCAACTTATTTTGAATTTCGCGGCATAAAGAGGTCAGTTGAGCGATGCCGCAGGGTACGACACGTCACGCGACTCCCGAATGCAATCGGACGTGATGCCAGTACGCACACGACCGAGGTGAAAGCACATGGTCGGTTTGTTTACTTTTTTTTTGTAATTTTTGGGTGCTCCAAAATAAGGCGGTGAGTCCACAATTTTTATCCATTAATTTTGCATGAGGTATCTCTTTGAAATGTAGTGCTTGAGGAATGTTTTAGTATTGTCCAACTTCAATTAAATTAGTTTTTTCTATGAAAATTTTGGCAATTATCCAAAACAAACACAGAAGGGTAATCGTGCGCACGATTACCCCTCACGTAGTTGAATAGTAGCAAATATTTATTTTGAATTTTGATTTCAGATGCCTCAGAAGTACACTCGTAAGACAACGATCCTTTCCTACACAGCCGAACATCTGCAAAACGCCCGGGATGCAATGAGAAATGATGGCAGAAAAATCAGAGAAGTGGGAAGATGTTTTAAAATACCCGAATCGACGCTGAGAAAAAAACTCTCAGAAGATGATCTCAAGCTACCTCGTCTAGGCCGTAAGACTGTATTCACCCACGATACTGAAGTCGAGTTGAAGGAATATATTCTGTTGCTTTCTAAATTATTTTACGGATTGACTCCTGGTGGGCTCAGAAGGCTAGCATTTAGGTATGCAGAGCATCACTCAATCAATCACGATTTTAATCGACAAAAGGGACTTGCTGGAACAGCATGGCTTTATGGTTTTCTGAAAAGATTTCCTGAGATAAAACTTAGGCAGCCGGAGGGAACCAGTTTGAATCGAATCGCATCCTTCAATAAAGAAGCTGTGGAACTATTTTATTCCAATCTTCAGATTCTGATGCAGAAATTCAAGTTTGAACCAAGCAGAATATTCAACATGGACGAGACTGGAATAACAACGGTCCAAGCCAAATTTCCAAAGGATTACGGAGTCAAAGGAGCAAAAAAAGTTGGTTCAGCTATTTTTGCTGAACGAGGAAGAACTATAACGGGTGTCTTTTGTGCCAGTGCAGCAGGAAATTACATTCCTCCTATGCTTATTCGTCCTCGGAAAAGGATGCCTGCAACTCTTACAAAAAAGGGCCCCGTGGGGGCCCTTTATCGATGTTCGAAGAATGGATGGACCAATTCTGAGCTATTTCTGGACTGGTTATCTCACATGGTAAAGCACTCAAAACCTACAGCTACCGACTCCATACTTTTGGTTTCAGACAACCACTCAAGCCACATTTCGATCTTCGTTTATAATTTCTGTAGAGAGAACAATATCCATATGGTGTCTCTTCCACCCCACACTTCGGATCACCTTCAGCCGCTGGACTTGACATTTTTCAGTCCATTGAAGAACGCTCTTTACCGATAATATGATCTGTACCTCTCTACAACTGGCCACCAAAAAATAACAGAGTATGATATAGCTGAACTATTGAACAAGGCCTTCATGCAAGTCGCGACGATGAAGAAGTGTGTTTCAGTATTTCGCACTGCGG